>JANUYF010000015.1:3780898-3803398 GCA_026167975.1 Phrynosoma blainvillii
TTCAGGTGTGCAGTATCGTTTGGTGGTTCGTGATGTCAACACCCTCCAAATCCTCCAGCTCTTCACCTGCTTGGACCAAATCCAACACATCGAGTGGTCTTCTGATTCTCTCTTCATATTATGTGCAATGTACAGACGGGGAATTGTGCAGGTGAGTGCTCCCAACAATATGCTCCCCTCTTCTAGAACCTGGCAGCTGCTAAAGTGTGACAGTCTTAGGTCTAATCTGCACTGCAGGAATAATGCAGTTTGACACCACTTTAACTGCCACGGCTCAATGATATGGCATTCTGTGATTTGTAGTTTTGTGGGATATTTTGCCTTCTCTGTCAGAGAGCTCCGGTGCCATAGCAAGCTGCAAATCCCAGAATTCCATAGCATTGAGCCATGGCAGTTAAAGCAGTGTCAAGCTGCATTATTCCTGCAGTGCAGATTAGGCCTTAGTAACAGACACTGAATCCAGTGATTTAAGTAATGCTTTCATCCCAAAGCACCACATTTATTGAAAAACCTTGCACTTGTTTTCAAAGAATTGTAAAGAACTTATCTTTCAAAAAGGAAACAGTAACAGTTATGCCATGAGGATTGTTTTTCATCAGTGTTTGCTTTTGCTAGTTTAGAAAGAAATAGTTACAGTTACCTTGCAGATAGAGATTGAGCTGGATTTGCAACCTTAAATAAGTAAAGACTATTTATTCATTTGCAACTATTTCTAAACTGTTTTAGATCTTAAGGAGTACAATAATGAGCATACATTGTATCAGTACCCTCAATTAAAACCCAGCATATACGTTGTCCATGAAATATATGGTAGGCTGGAATATACAGAGGAGGCTTGCAAAAACAGGTCAGTTTTCAACATGTGTCTAAAACTAAAAATGGTTAGCGCATGTCCAATAAGAGCAGTAGGATCATTCCATGTAGTGCTACAATAGTAAATGCCCTGCTCCAAATTACTATGCATGGCACCACCAGGAAGGTCTCTCCATTTATAGAAATCACTTATATACAAGCTTAGCAACATGTTTAGTTCCCTGCTTGTTCATTGAGAATCAGGCATGACCACAAGGAGGACATAGGCCAGGAGCCAATATTTCTGGTGGATGCCACTACCTATGCCAGAGTTAGTGATCTCTGCTTCTTTGTGCGCCTTAAGAACCTGGTCCTGAGGTTAGGAAACTCTATGGAATAGGTATTTGACACTGTGGAGGGCTGCAGCAGAAGGTAAGGAGAAGAAATGCAATCCTACCAATGCTAGATATTAAAGAACCTTGGTCATTAAAGTAATGGTTGTAAAGCAACCACAGAAACAATTCTGCAAAACTTAACTAGATTATTGCTGAAGTGTTTTGTGTATCGTCAACTGCAAAGTTTCCATACCTGGAGGTGATTCATACTTGCCACACACAACTGGCTTACCAGCCTTTTACAATGCATTTTGCAGACACATTGCCAGTTAAATTATTAATAGAGAACACTTGCACCATATATCTAACAGTGCAGTTCTAGAACAACTTCAGAGGCTAAAAGATTTATTGGAAGCAAGTATCCTTGACAAATGTTTACGCTGAAGCAAATGCTTCCTCTTCTAACTGTGGCATAGAGTGCCATTCCATATACTAGATTATAGAGTAAACTAACTGTTCCCCTGAAAAGAGTATTACAGGTTGAGTCTCCTTTATCTGGAATTCCAAAATGGTCCACGTGGGTGGTGGAGATAGTGACACCTTTGCTTTCTGATAATTCAGTGTATACAAACTGGGTTTCATGCACAAAATTGATTGAAAATATTGCTTATAAAATTACCTTCATGCTATATGAAACATAAATGAATGTCATGCCTAGACCTGGGTCCCATCTCCAGGATATCTCCTATATGCAGATATTTCAAAAAAAACTCTGAAATCCAAAACACTTCTGATTCCAAGTGTTTTGGATAAGGGAGACTCTACAAGTATAACTTTATGGATTAAGTAGTTGCAAAGAGAGGGGAGGAAATGGCTTACTTCTGTAGTGGGATCCATTGCCAGTCTTTCATGGTCTTGGTTGATCTCACTTGTCTTTCTGAGCTGGAGTGAAATGCGGTTGGACTTTAGGTGCTTTTTCCAGTCAGTCCTCACCTGACTGCTCTTCTTTTCCGACTTAGGTCTGGTCCTTGGAGCAGCCCGATTGGCACTGCAAGATCGATGAAGGCTCAGCGGGACTGGTGGCTACTTGCTGGAGTCCGGATGGCCGTCACATTCTCAATACTACAGAGTTCCACGTAAGTGTGAAATTGGGGCTGCTTCTCCAACATATCAAGTGTTACTGTCTGCATCCTTGCCCCTAAAATAGCTTGACGCTCTTAAAGCTGCAGGATGTTATGAAGCTCTGTTTGTGAGGCTGCCTTCCCTGCTTTGGTGTTCTTTTTATTTAATAGCACACTTCTTGATTCTTGATGGTTTTCTCTCTAAGAATTTGGTGCAGAGTTTATTTATTTATTTGGAGTTGGAGCACTGCATGTTTGGAAGTGATTGAGGAAAGGTTGGCTTGTGTTATCTGTGCAGGGGAGCAGAATACAAAATTGATACCTGTTTTGGTTTAGTCATAAGAATCTTCAGTCTCAAAGGTTAAGATAACCCATGATGTTCAATCCTCGGAGATTATCACACTGTATTCTTAAAGCATTGCTATTCCACATTAAGTGCACGGGCTGCCTCCTGTTGCATTCTGGTATTTGCAGTTAGGGAAGGGACATTTAAAATATTCAGAATATTAAGTCTCACTGAACTACAAGTCCCAAAATGCAACAGGAGGCAGTCAGAGCAGTTAAAGTGGAATAGCAACACTTTAAGATTGTAGCACAATAATCTCTCCCCTGAGATCTGGTGTGCAATATAGTGGCCAAGCATAGAACTACTAAGCTGGCAGTCTCTCTTTTGGATCTCAGATCAGCCATAGTGTATGCAGACAGAGATATTACAATATATGTGATACTGACCTACATTATAGGGTTGTTCCAGAATCCATGTGATATTGACCTGCCTTATACTGATGTGTCTCTTACTGAGGCTGTGTTTAGGAACACTCCAGCAGTGATTCCCCAGCTTTGGTCCTCCAAATGTCTTGAACTTCAGCTCCCAAACCCTAGTCTCCAGAGTTGTGGTCCAACACTCAAATCACTACTTGCACGTTTACTGTATTTTGCATGCACCCAGAAGTCCTTTCACCAAGCTTCTGTGACCGGCTAGTTGCATTAGTGCTGGTGAATAGATGCCAACTAGAAGAGAGGAGATTCCACCTAAACCTTAGGAGGGCCTTCCTGACAGTAAGAGCTGTTTGACAGTGGAAGATACTGCCTTGGAAGATGGTGGAGTCTCCTTCTTTGGAGGTTTTGAAACAGAGGCTGGGGGGCTATCTGTTACAGGGAGGGCTTGGATTGTGTCTTCCTGCATGGCAGAATGGGGTTAGATTGGATGATCCTGGGGGGTCTCTTCCAACTCTAGGATTCTAGTAGGAGGTTTACCTGTTGCAACTTGCTTTATTCTTTAGCTCTGGAGTGCCGTGCAATAGAAAACGAGGCTCAAGACTTCGTAATAGTGAGTAGCTTTAACGGGTGAAAACTATTCCTATTAATCCAACCTCCTTTTGTTAGCAGACAGATGCCCAACAGCCAGCCCACACGCAGCTTGAGGATTTGAAATGGCGGGCCGCTGCCTCTGCATACCGCAGGCTGTGTCCAAATGGCACATGTATACGGAGGCGGGCCGGCAAGTATTTATTACAGGCCATCAAAACTCCCCATGACCCTGCAGGATTTTCATTAAGCCTTTGCCAAGTTGGCATGTGCGTTCTGAGATAGACTTTCTCCCCAGCTGTAAACAGGTTGCTAAATTAACTTGTGGCAGGCAGCTGGCCGGGGTATGTTGGTGTCTGTGCTGTTTACTATCAGATCCCCTAAATCCATCATCTGTCAGAGAGCAGACTGTGGGCTAACGTTGTGTGATGAGTGTTTTAAGGATACTTATATACCTTGTCCGTTTCAGAGAACTGCCGGGCAAGTTCTCTTTCCAAACGCTTACTACACTGATATGCAGAGTTATGCATTGGTATCCTGTCTTTAAAAAAAACCATATATAGCCAACAATTAACAACAGCCATTAAATCCAGATGGTGAAAGTAAATGTTTCTCTCATGCTTGTGATTCTTTGTTGCTGTGGTATGCAAAAGGAAATATGATTCTTGATGGCTTTGTTACAGGTTTGAGGAAGCACTCAGCTCTGCTCTAATCCGTTGTAACAGATTCGGATTTTCATATCTGGGATTCTACAAAACCCACAGATTAGATCTGGACTTGGAGGGAATTCTAGAAATGTCCTTATGGGCTCCAGAATAGAGCCTGGTGTCTTGGCTTTGGTTGCTACCTGTTTGCTGGTCTTAGAGTATCTTGCATCAACAGGGGTCAAATATATATCTGTTGTACTTCATTGTTTGGTACCTGAAACCTGTGGCCTCATCTGGAGAGACCTGGTACCATCCCAGTATCTTTTCAGAACCCTCTAGACCTCTCAGAGGATTATTGGTACATTCTGGTGCTATTTTTGCTTCATCTCCAATGCAGGGATTTGGAGTTATCAGATAGTTTACATGTGAAAGCCAGCACGGCATAGTGGTTTGAGTGTTGGACTACGACTCTGGAGAACAGAGTTTGATCCCAGATCGGTCACAAAACCCGACCTTGGGTGAATCACATGCTCTCAGCCTCAAAGGATGGTAATGGCAAATCCCCTTTGAAGAAAGCCTTTGACTTCCCTTTGAAGAAATTTGCCAAGAAAACTTCATGATGGGTTCTTCGCCTTAGGGTCTCCATAAGTCAGAAATTACTTGAAGGCACGCAACAGCAACAACAAAACTCCATGCCCTCCTGTGTTCTCATTCCTAACTTAAGTGGAATTAAATCGTTCACAACTGGCCTTATGACTACAGTTTTAACTTGTCCAATACTTTATATTTAAAAGATCAGTTTCCGGATTGTTTCATGGTAAGCTAATATGAACATAGAACAGGGAAGAATGTGTTAACAAGTTCATCTATGTACCCTTATTCTTGGATAATGTCAGCTATTTTAAAGAGGCAGCTGGCAGCACTGAATTGGGGGTTTATATTTCTGAGACACACAAACCTAAAAGGAAGAACCTTATTATAATTGTATAATGGATAGAGCTTTACACCAATACTTTGGTTAAGTGAGTATGTGTGTGTGTGTGTGTGTGTGTGTGTGTGTGTGTGTGTGAGGGATGTACCGTATGTCTCTCTTTATTTGAAATTGCTTTGGTTCGCTTGGGCGTTATCAACGAATAATTCAAAAATATGCTGAAAATGGACTTAATAATACAGTTGCATGCCTTATTAGGTTCTTTGGATGCCCTGCTGGAAGGAAGTTATGCATTTGGATAGTCAAGGGTAGCAGCATTCCCATTATTTTAAGAGCAGTCCAGAGCAGGTTTTCTTGTGATCTATACAACCAAATTTTGCAGTAATTCATAAAGTGCATGCAGATTTTGTTTATACAATTGCCCCTTCACATTTACAGGTTTGACTTTTGTGAATTTGATTATCCACAGATTTGATTAATATGTTCTCTCTAGGAATTTCCAGATCCTCCAAGATTACTCTATGATCAACATCTGTCAGAAGAGAATTCCTAAAATGAAATAGGGACTGCAGTCAGGAAATCCGGATAAGACTAAGAATGGGGAGGGTGGCTATGAAAGAACTAGAAAAGATCCTAAAATGCAAAGATATACAACTCAGCACCAAAGTCAGAAACATACAAGCCATTGTATTCCCTATTATTCCCATGGATAGATGGGAGAGCTGGACAGTTAAGAAAGAGGATAGGAGGAAAATCAACGTATTTGAGAGAATGTGGGGCTGGAGAAGAGTGCTGAGGATCCCATGGACGGCCAAAAGGACAAACAAAGGGGTCCTCGAGCGGATCAAGCCAGAGATAATATCCCTAGAAGCCAAGATGGCAAGACATAGACTGTTGTACTTTGGACACATTGTGAAAAGGCATGAATCATTGGAAAGTTAGGAAAGGTAGAAGGAAGTAGGAACAGAGGAAGGCCATATCCCAGATGGATGGTCTCCTTTAAGGAGGTCATAGGCCTGGATTTGTAGGACCTGAGCAGAGCAATAGAGGACAGAGGGTCTTGGAGATGCTTCATCCATAGGGTTGCCTTCTTGGCCTCACCAAACTACAAAACCCAGGATGATGATGATGCCACCTTTCTCCCAGAAAGAGAACCAAGATAAAAACACTTTAAAAACTTCCCAACAAAAAAATAATAATGGAATTGTGTAGGGATGGAGCCCATGGCAGCTAAAGTGGTATCAAACTGTATATGTTCACATTTGAAACAATGCTTGCGCTCTGAATGTCCGGTGGATCTGCTACAAACCCCAGGAGCCATTTCCTCTCTACTTGTGGCTTTAATCCTTAGTAACTGTAAATGGCCGCATGGGTTGAAAAATACTTTCGGTCCAGGAATGTGCCCCGTGTAATCTTTTGAAATCCTGTGCTGACAGACGCAGCTATGTAAGGAGTCCCCTTGACCTAGTCAAGTCTGGGACAAAAGTTGAGAATGTAAGGTTGTCGAAGCGTGGGTTTTGTATGTAACGAAAATCACGAGTCTTGGCACCTGCCGAGGGTTGTCAAAGGGTGGGTGCAGTCCCTTAGCCCAGCTCTTCAGACAGCTTTATCACATTGCTGTCTAAATACTTCATATTTCTCAGCTGTTTTTAGGCTATTCGAAAAATGCTGATGCAGCTTCCCGGTGCTTCGCTGCAAAACAACAGCTGTACGCTTCTCAGACACCTTACCAGAAGGATGTGAGACTGAAAAAATTAACTATACCAGTAAATCTGCTTTGGGGAGAGAAATCTATCGTGGTAAAAGTTGCTTGAAAGGAAATTCATCTACATGGGACACAAGTTTGTGCAATTTGGTTGCATTAGCCACAGTGTGAGCACTTCCATTCTTTGTTGTTGTATGCCTTCGAGTCGTTTCTGACTTCATGATGACCCTGAAATGAACCTATCTTGGGGTTTTCTGGGGCTGAGAGAGTGTGACTTGCCCAAGGTGGGTTTCCATGGTCAAGCAGGAGATCAGGCTCTGGTTTCCAGAGTCAAACAACTACACCATACTGGCTCTCCACCTTTGCCAATCCACAAAAATCCACACAAGACATCATTGTTAAATTACCACCTTTATGTGGCTTATACATTGTGGTCTGCTGGGGTTTGGCTCCAAGACCCCCCATGGATAACAAAATCCATAGATGCTCAAGTCCCATTATATACAATGGATAAAAAAATGGTGTCCTTTATATAAAATGGCAAAATCAAGGTTTGCTTTTGGGAATGTATATGCGTTTGCAAACAGAATGGTCCTGCTTTTCTTCCTTCCCTCTGCTGGCATTTGATGGAATAGCTGCTGCTAAGTGGCCCTTGACAGTATAGAGCCAGTGTGTTGAACTACGACTCTGGGAGACCAGGGTTCGAATCCCCACTCCTCCATGGAAACCCACTGGGAGACCTTGGGCAAGTCATATACTCTCAGCCTCAGAGGGAGGCAAAGGCAAAGGCAAACCTCCTCTGAACAAATCTTGCCAAGAAAATCCTGTGATAGGTTCACCTTAGGGCCGCCATAAGTCGGAAACAACTTGAAGGCACACAACAATGAACAAACAACAAGGTGGACATTGAGAAGACAGAGGCAGGTGCTCTCTTAGCAGAGACAACGGAATAGCCCTGTTTGCAATCTCTCCCTCTTTGCAGCCTTTAGTCACAGACTCGCTTGCAGATAATGGGTTACATCCTTATCCTTATCTTTATATATTTTTATCTATTTTATTGATTGTATGTACAGCGCTGTGTAAATCTACAGTGCTATATAGCGTAATAATAATGATAATAATAATAATAATGCATCTTTCCAGCTGTGATTTGATGTCACTTCTTCACAGGCGACTTGAAGGCTCATATGCGGACATATTGCAGCACGTTGTTTTTGTTTTATAACATGGGTATAACTTTGCTTACTTGAAGCAAAACTGGAGTATGTCTGCGATCTCTTCTTGGGTTCTTACTCTTGTTTTCAGGATTTCTGTCTGTGGTGTCAAAACCATGCCATTGTTGAGTGCCAAGATGCAGACCAGTGGGTGTTTTTTTCTTCTTCTTAAAAATAAGAACCTCCTTCCCACATTTCAGATGCAAGGATTAAAAAACTCAAAACATAACCTTCCCCTGTCTCTTTCTCTGTTTCCAACAGCTGCGGATAACTGTCTGGTCCTTGTGTACAAAATCTGTGTCTTATATCAAGTATCCCAAGGCCTGTCAACAGGGTAAGTGGAGCTATCTTAATATAGGACGTTTAAAAATGTCAATATATAGCAAATATTGTCATGATCCAGCTGCATCCAAATCCTTTCCTGCTGATGCACTTATGTAGGCTTTCAGGAGGATTATAGATGTTATTAAATCACTGCAGTTCCACGTGTTTTTGGAGTAAAAGAGAGAAAATCCATCTTGGATAAGTCCTGTTCTGTCAGCTTTGGGAACCTCAGGAGAGTTTGGTGAGATAAAACCAATATTCATCCCAGTCGGTCCAGTTCAACTGAGTATCCATTCCTTTTGGGAATGTATAAGCATTTGCAAACACTGCATTTTGGAAGACCATGTTCAGGAAACTGGTGGCTGTTGCATAAAAATATACAATTCATATTCATTGTCAGACCAGCTGATAGACACAGAGCTTTTGTTTGAGCGGCAGAACATTGTTGAAATCAGGGCTAAAAATAATATTCCAAGTACTTGAATCTGCATCAAATCCTGAGACATTTGCACAGTGCTTGTAATATATTTAATCTTCTGGGTATTAATACCCATTTTAAGGTTACTGCTGTGTTCACTTACCAAACATACAATTTATTCATAGTAGACCGCAGAAGATCTACATGAATTCATCCTAAATGAGAAAGAAATAGCCAAAGACTTCTCATATCTTGGATCAAACATCGATCAGAATGGAGACTGCAGTCAAGAAGTCAGAAGAAGACTAGGAATGGGAAGGGCAACCATGGAAGAACTAGAAAGATCCTAAAGAGTAAAGATATACAACTAAACATGAAAGTTATTATCGTACAAACCATTGTATTCCCCATCGCCATGTACAGATGTAAAAGCTAGACAGTGAAGAAAGCGGATGGGAAGAAAATAAATTTAATTGAGATGTGGTACTGGAGAAGAGTGCTGAGGATACCGTGGAAAGCCAAAAAGACAAACAAATGGATCTTAAAACATATCAAGCCAAATGGATCTGGAAGCCAAGATGACTAAATTGAGCTTGTCATACTTTGGCTGCATCATGAGAAGGCAGGACTCCCTAGAAAAGACAATAATACTAGGAAAGACAGGGAAAAAAAGAGGTAGACCACATGCCAGGTAGTGTCAAAGTTGGCTAGAAGGCAGTTACCAACAAAACATGGTACAGGATTATGTACCAGGCATTTATTAAGTGGCTTATTATACAACGGGTCTCGAATATGCACCTTCTGTTCCTTGGCAATGAGATTGTTTCTGTCTTGAATGCCTGAGGTTGGGATAAACTTGGTTGCGTAACTCCTTGGCTTTATAACAGTTACAGCCAGCTGCTTTGTCACCAGCCTTTGCTTGCAAAGTGTCCAGTATCCAAAGCCATCGTAAATAGCCGAAACAGAAACTTTTATACGACAATTAAGTTGTGAAGACGGGCAATTTCTGTTTGTCGTGATAATGCAGGGATGGGAGAAGGAAAGCGTGGAGGCAAATTGTCCTTCTGACCTCAGTGTGGCAGAGGTCTGGGGCAGAAATTTATATGCCATTCTTGTGAACAGTGCCTGCAAAGTGTGAAGATACCATGGTCTGGATTCAGTGTTGCACTTTGCTATCCTTTGCACTTTGCAGAATTGGGGCTTTCTTCTCTCCTGGTGCACCTCTCTCAGGCAGACATTGCTGTGAAATGGGATTATTGTCAGGGAAAACATGCCTCCCTAATAGCCAACTTGTGATTGTATGAACACCGAACCTGTATGATGGTGCTGAGGCATAAATAGTTGTGCGAATCTGCTGTTATATTGGTTCTTTTTCAGGCATGGTTTGCTTCATTGCTTTGTAATTGATTTAGAGATTTCAAGATTTGCTGGTAAATGTGAATATTTTCTCGTGGGTCTTATGAGGTTGTCAGAATTACCAGTATGTACGAATATTAATTCAGGATTTCACACTTAACCACAACATGTACGTTTGTACACCAACAGAAGTCCCTCAACAAGTTGCCCCATTGATGTTAATGACATTTTCTTAGTGTATTCTTTTATTTTTATGCTTGTAAATCATATTATTGTTGTTATTATTATTATTATTATTATTATTATTATTAGAAGGTTGTAAAAGAGTCAACGCTGCTTTAATTTTGTGAACCCAAAATCAAAAAGGAAATCCCCAATGCTAATTTAAAGAATTAAAGAAAGAAACTTAAGTTCTGAGAGTTGCAAAGACCATGCCAGTATCTGAATTTTTAAATTTTGGGTTTTGCGTGGCCTTTCAGAAAGCATTTTCCTATTATAGTCGTAAAAGGGAGACGGCTGGGAATCTAGTATGTTCTGTTTTCTTTTCACACGCGTTCAGGCTTTCTATCTCTTGAACTTGGCAGAACTAGAGCTGCACTTAAGGGCCTTGAATTGCTGAACAAACCATGGGCTACCACTTCAGAGAAAATAAAGTGTGTGCATTAAGCAAGGCCTCTTAAGATAGCAGGAGCCAAGTAGTAACAAATATGCTTTCAATAGCACCCAAAGACAATGCCTCTTCTGTCCAGGCTTTGTTTCCCTGGCTGGTTCTACCCTTTCATTGCTTTCCTTTCCATGCGAATGTGGTATTGATCCTCCCCACTTTCCTTTCGTTCAAGCACTCCTCTCTCTTCTTTTGGCAGGAATCGCATTTACAAAGGATGGACGCTACATGGCCTTGGCAGAGAGGAGAGACTGCAAGGACTACATCAGTCTCTTTGTTTGCAGCGACTGGCAGCTTTTAAGGGTGAAAAAACCATCTTTGATCCTTCCCCATGGTCTTCAGTATCAGTATGCAAAGGGATCTTATAGCAGCTTAGAGACTTAACTGTGCAAAAGAAATTGCAGCATAACTTTTGTAGATGTGGTCTACTTCCCCAGATGCATGCACGCCTCAGGAGACAAAAATGGCACCTTGCAGTATGAGATGATGAATTGTAATGAATGCTAACTGTCGTTTACTATGTAGAGAGATGTTGTAGCACCTTTGAGACTCACTGAAAGAAAGAAGTTGGCAGCACGAACATTTGTAGACCTAAGTCTACTTCCTCAGGTGCATTTGAAGGAATGCATCTAGGGAAGAAGACTTAAGTCTAGGAAAGCTCCTGCTGCCAACTCCTTTCTTTCAGTGAGTCTCAAAGGTGCTACAACATCTCTCTACAGACTGATTCTACAGACTTAACACGGCTATGTCTTTGCAGTTTACTAATCAGGTTGAAACTCGGGTTTGTCATTCATAAATAACGATATATTATTTCCATGTCTCTGTTTTTGTGGAAGCACTTTGAGACTGAAACTCAGGATATGGCCGGCATTGAATGGGCTCCAAACGGCTGCGTATTGGCAGTATGGGACAGCTGTCTTGAGGTGAGGAAAGCCATATATTATATATATATATATATATATATATATATATATATATACACAGAGAGAGAGAGAGAGAGGCATACAGATGTAGTTCTAGCTATATATATTTACAAGATATATTTTATTTTGTAAGCCGCCTCGGTTGCTTTAATAGAGAGGCGGGATATAAATAACATTATTATTATTATATGGGGTCTACCAATAAAATGTTTTACATCTCTTCACAACAGCAGTGTATAAACTGAGTCATAGTTGTGCTTAAATGCAGAGCGTTAACTTCACACAAAGAGGCAACTGTTCCAGATAACGCTTTGCACCAATTTCTAGAAAGTATGTATATTCTCTGGCTTCAACCTCCTTTGGAATACTTGTTATGAATTTGCCTGGCCTTTAAAATCATACCTTAACAGGATGTAGAAAATCCACTTTTAATGCTTCGCAGCTTGACCTGTTTGGGTTTGGACAGTGATCGGCAAGTTTATGGGGGAGAGACCTGCTTTAAGTCCTTGAGATAGAGACAAAAGCTTACCTTCTGTCAATTTTTAAGATGTAAAACTCTATTTTAAGTATAAAGCTCTCTTATTTCCAGTATAAGGTTCTGCTGTATTCACTTGATGGCCGCCTGCTGTCCACATACTGTGCCTACGAATGGTCTTTGGGTGTTAAATCTATCGCCTGGAGCCCCAGCAGTCAGTTCTTGGCAGTCGGCAGTTTTGATGAAAAGGTAAACTTCCGAAAGCCTGCAAAAAGAGAGTATCTGTTTCATTGCAAAGTTTCATAGTGTTTTACTTTTACCTTGTGTGTGTGTGTGTGTGTGTTTTTCCCCCCCTCTGTGCATCAGGTGCGCATTCTGAACCACGTGACTTGGAAGAAAATAGCCGAATTTGAGCATCCTGTAAATATTGTCAGCCCAAAGATAGTAAGTAGAGAAGTGGGGGATTTCTGATGATTTAAGGGGAGCACTTGAAAAGAATGGAGGCCAAGAACAGTATTTAATCTTTCTAGAGCTCTTCACAGTGTCCAGGGTTCTGATTTATCTCAGAACAATAGTTGACATAGATCAGAAAGAGCTTCTTATCCAGTCTTCTGTCCCACGTTTCTGTCTTGACTGTATGGAAACCCTTCTACTCAGATCACTCTTTCGACCTATAGTTCTGTACTCATTTCCTTTCCAACCCAAGATCGAGGGAAGTAGTAATCACTGTTGTAAAAGATATAAAAGATACAAATCTGAATCGACTATCTCTGCAGATTGTTTACAAGGAAGTGGAGAGGTCTCCAGCTGTGGAAACGGAAAAACTTGCTTTCCCTCCTTCCAAAAAAATGGCAAGCTCACTCTTTAGTACCAAGAGTAAATGTAAGCACTCTTTCCAGCTTTCTCTCTGTATGTGTTTTAACAAAACTGTTTTATGTTATACAGATGTGCCTCTGAACAACTATAGTGGATACAGTCCAAAGTGTTGAGATTTGGTATAAGACTGACTGCGTTGAAAAGCCGAGCGCAAACTTTTGGATGGAGGCTTTTCTGTGTCTGCTAAGCTCATTGCCCCACTAATCCCTCTCCTGCCATCTCTTGCATTTGGCTGGATCATACATAACACTTCTGTTTTAGTCTTACATGATAAGCTGCCTTGGGTCCCACATTGGAAGAATGGTGGGGTATCAATTAAATAACTAAATGAAAATCTTTTGATGAAAACAGTCTGATGATTAGATCCCACAACCTCTTTAAAAATTCTGGATGGAAGTAAAGATGTGTTATTTCAAAACTGATGTCAGAATTTAACCAAAAATATTTCTTTTCTCAGTACTTGCATTTCAAATTTTAGTCAAACCCCCCAAAAGTTATTCAGCTGGATAGGGCATGGCAATATTAGCAAGATTTCCCTGGAGAATTAAACTGAAGAAATGGCAAACCTAAAACACATCATTTGGACTCAGGCTGAATAATGGAAGGGGGCACATTTAACCCCACATCGCAATAATTTGCTAATTTCTCAAAGGCCTCTCACTGACATCATGTCTCTTCTCTCCCCTCCCTCACCTTCTTTTAAATTCCAGATGAAGTTATGCAAGTCCCAGTTTCTTTGCATTATGTGAAACCTGCTGTAGATCGGGCAAATCCAAGAATTGGAGTTGGGATGTTGGCTTTCAGCTCAGACAACTGCTTTTTGGCAACCAGAAATGGTTAGTACCTTGGAGGCTGAATGTGTGCCACTGTGTGCTCAAAGTACGCCAGTGACTTTGAGTTCAAATCCTGCCTCTGGAACAGTGCTAGAGAGTTCCTTTTTTGAGTTAGAACTAGCCAGCCAGTCTGTGATGTTCTCCTTGGACCTCCTGCTCTATATTTTCTGAATGAATGAGTAGATGAATGAAAATGAGTGATTGTGAAGAATCATAGGCCACTTATTACAGGCAGGAATTCTGGGAGCAGAAGTCTAAAACATCTGGAGGACCAGAGTTTGGAAATAATTGTTCTAGAGTACCATAGCAAAGGAACGGAGGCTATTTTATGAGTACATTTGCATGCCAGGGACTGAATGCACTGTGTGCCAAATGTCCTTCAATGTGTGCGGTTTTCCTTCTAATAGATAACATTCCTAATGCTGTCTGGATCTGGGATGTTCAAAAGATGAAGCTGTTTGTTATCTTGGAGCAGCTCTGTCCCATTAATCTGTTCCAGTGGGATCCCTCTCAGTCGCGGCTTGCCATTTGTACAGGGAACAATAGAGTATACCTGTGGTCCCCAGCCGGATGTGTATCTGTACAGGTGCCAATGGAAGGTAAGGATCCCAAACTACTGATGCAGGTCATGCAACTGCTTTGGTCTTGCTCTCTTTAAATAGTTGAAGGGGCATGTTTGTGGACTGTGTACACGCAAGTCTTAACGCCTGTCATCCCATCCGTAAAAGTCTGAAGGGGCTTCTGTGCACGTTTGCTTGAAAACGGATAGCATTATAAAGCAGGGTTCCCATTTGTATGGAGACAGAAAATCTGATGACATTCACAGTGATATTTCAGAGGAAAGAACTGGCAAATCCATCTCGCCTAAGAAAACCCTGTGAAATTCATGGGGTTGCCATAAGTCGACAGGCGACTCAACAGGGCTTACACATGCATTTAATCACATTCAGCTAATTTTGCCTGGAGGTTTGTTTCTTATCTTTCTACTGCATGTGGAAAGGTCTGAAGAGTATATTGGTGAAGGGTGTGTGTAGAGAGATCTTGTATCCCCTTTGAGACTAACTGAAAGAAAGAAGTTGGCAGCCATGAGCTTTCGGAGACTAAAGTCTACTTCCTCAGATGCATATTGTTGAGGGTTGTTGTGGTGGGACTGGTGTCATTACGCCTTCCCATTTTAAACCATCACGTGTTCAATTAAATGCTCAAATATTTTTATTTTCTCCTGATACCAGCCCCAGTACTGTACTCTCATAGTCGTTCTTTCCATTTCCGAAGTGCAGTGATGGGTGTGGATCCCTGTCCAGATGGCCCTCCACATTTGCGGCTTTGACTTTCATGGCTTCGATTAACATGTTCTCTCTAGGAATCATTAGGTCCTCCAACATGACTCTATAGCCAGTGTTTGCCAAAAGTTGCTTTCAGGGAGCTAGAGAATCCTAGAGAGAACACTTGTCTAGGCATTTGTAGCTCCTCCAGCACAATTCTGTGGTCAGTTTTTGATGGATGTTGACCAGACTTGCTCTGAACGACCTAAAGATTCCTAGAGAGGTGTCATTTGCGTTCCCCCCCCCCTTTCACGGCGGTCCTACGTCCCTAACCCCAGCGAGTGTATAGCAAAAAGCAGTATCAAAGTTTTAAGAGAGAAAACTTGTCAGTAAAATTCCTTTGCTCTCTGTGTGCAGGTGACTTCCAGGTGACTTCTATAGGCTGGCACTCCAGTGGGAGCTCTCTGGCTCTCTTGAGTAAGGACAACTTCTGTATGTGTTACTTAGAAAAACCAGAGGAAGATGTGAAATAGCTACGGCCAAAGCTAAGTTGCGATGGAGGAGGCCTGTTTGCGTGCACTGGCTTTCCAACGTTAGGAAGACAAGCAAACTGGTCAGTTGCGTTGAGGGCACTTGTAATTTAAGTCTGGATATAGAAGGTGGGAGATTGATAAATTGCTGTGGATGCACTTTAAACAATGTGCTTAGGTATTTAAACAGGGGAAAGCTGATACTTGAGTTTCAAACTTTTACATTGCATTTTCAGTGTAAATTTTAACAGTATGCAAGCTACTTTGTTTCGATATTTCAATAAATAGTTTTGTTAGTTTTGTTAAATCATGACCACCCTTGTTCTTCAAACTCAAAATGCCTGGAACGTAAAAAGAAAATTCAGCTGCAATTTATTCATTTATCTTCTTTCATCGGTAGCATTTGGGGATCAGTGGGGTCTCTAGGATGAAATAGTGTTTCATGAACCGCCATTAACAGCCTAAAGGTCCTAGTCATTTGTGCAATGGAGGTCCTAGATCACGTAATGGAGGGGATCGATAATAACCTGAAATAACTTAATTTTAATTTTTTTAAAAAAATGTAATTACAAGACTCTTAATCACTTTGCAAACCAGACACATTCAGTTTCCAGATTCACATATAACCATGTTTATTAAGCATAAATATACAGAGCTTTTTGAATAAAAAAGCCCCAACCCCAGCATGCTATCAGTTGCATTACAGCACCATATCAATTTTACACAAAGTCCGAGAGAGAGAGAGAGAACAACTTTCAGAGAGGAAACACTATAAAATGTGGATCATCATTATTTCAAGAGTGTCACAAGAAACTTTCAATGAACATCAGCTTGGCAAGAAATCTGTAGAAAGTCTGACTTCATAAAGAGGAGATTATTTACTGGGATCCATAGGAAGGACACATGCATGGAGACTAGGAAAATGGATTGGTCGCTTTCCCCTTCTTTATGGCAGTAGCTCCGCTTCTCTAATGGCAAACTATCCAGAAGAGTTCCTGAGCCTCTTGGGGTAACTTTTGGAGGATGCGCATAAAGTAACTGCTGAAGCACTTTGACATACAATGCCATGCGACCCAGTTGTAAAGCCTTCATGCGATAGCGCAAGGTCACTGTTCTCATATACTTTTGAGAAGGAGCTTAACACAAGTTTAAGGGATAATAAACTGACTACAGTCTTTCTCCTTGCGATCTATTCTACGATACTTTGGCAATATCAATTCAGATTCAATACAAAAAGTATAAAGCTACTAAAAAAAAAAAAATTCCCTTTTCTGTAGATAGAAAAACTTAATCCCGCATGGCAAAATTTTATACGAAAGCAAGACACTGTTGCATGTGTGTTCACAGTGAAACTTTTATGGTGCTCTACTGCAATAAGCCATTGTTAGACGTATCTACTGCATAAGGATCTTAAAGGCAAATATAATCACCCAACCTCATTTCAAGTTGTGTATTTTCTAAATAAGTACAGAAAATAACTCTGTTATTTAATCAAAATAAGTCACATTTGCAAAACAGCTCACAACCTGCCAAAATGGACAGGCTTTCCCTAAATCACATCAGAGGGCTAAAGCATTTATCCAGGCATAATGAAACTTTTGAGCCTATGTACAAAATGTTGGCAATAATGTTTCTGCAAGCGGAAAAATATTAATATGCTCTGAAACTTACTGATGGCTTGCTTGAGACGCTCACACACAGAGAGAGAAAACGTGAGCTAGAATATTACGGGATAGCGGTATTTCTCGTGGGCTGATGACAGCAAGGCTCTGCAGAGCAAGTTTAACTCTGGGCTGTAAATACTTTCTATGGCCATCTCAGGTTGACCCAAAAAATGAGCTTGTTAGATAAACTGAAAAATCAGCACAGGACCCTGAAGAGGAAAGGTGTGTGTGTGTGGGGGGGGGGGGGTGCCTGGGTCACAGCCATGCTTAAGACCCACCTGAGGCGGTCCTGTTGGACTCAAAAGGTGAAGGTCCCCCATTTTCCCCTTCCCCTGGGGAGCCAGAGCTCACCTTGTCTCAGCTGTGCTACTGGAACTGTTTCACCTGCGCCACGCCATCCCCCCCACTATCACCGGAGGAGAAGGCAACTGTCTTTCCGCCTGGTGGCAATGCAGAAAAGGCTTGCTAAACATCTAAAGCTGCAGGAGGAGGAGGAGGCAGCCATCTTTCCACTCTAGCTGACCATGTGCAGCTGCCAGAGGATGAGGCTGCCGTCTTCTTGCCCAGCAGCAGCACAGAAAAGGCTTGCTGAACACCTACCACCGTAGGACAAGGTAGCCATCTTCCCACTCCGCCTGTCCAGTGGCAGTGCAGAAAAAGTTAAATATTTGGAGCTGTCTCTTCTGCCGAAGGACAAGCCAGCCAGCCATCCCTTCTTCCCTTCATGAAGAAATCCTACCGGCCCCCTGGCAGATAGGGCTGCCAGTCAGAGGAGTGCATCGGAGGGCTAGAAGAGGCAATGAGGCAGGGGCCTCAACAGCCTCTAAAGGGGGAAAGGAACAAGAGGAGGTCAAGGAATAAAATGGAACAACCAGCTGCTGTAATTGTGTTGAGGCATCACTGAAAGATAATTTTTGTTTCTACATTATTTTCCCTATAGATTTAAACTTTTCTACCTCGATCAAATATATTACCCTGGCTGACAAAAAAAATCAGAAATTATTTAAGAAATGTATGTATATATATATATATATATATATATATATATATATATTTAAAAACCGTCTCTCCCCCGCTGTCTTCTTCCATGGATTCGCTGGACAATGTTCACTCCTCCACTTTTTCCTTTGTGCCTTGGTGTAATGGCCGCTTTTAAAATCCAATTTTCCCTCTTGTCATTGAATAGCCCAGCTTGGCCTCGTTGTTGATGAAAGACATCAATCCCACATAGGTTTCGATGAGAAGCGGGCGCTCCAGGAGGAGGACTCCGTTTGCCCTCCCAGGGAGAGGACAATCCTTATGGGCCTTCTTCACAGCTTGGATCAGCTGAGTTTTGAAGTTCTCCAACTGTAAAACAAACACATACTTGTGAGTTATGTTTATCAGTCAAAAAATTAAAGCAATACTGACTGTATTGAAGCCTTCACTAAGGAGAGAGATGTGGCAAAAGCTGTCAAAGGATACAATGCAAAATTAGACCGAATCATGTCAGTTAGGCTTCAGGGAAAACCTATAAATATCACCTTGAACAGATCAAGCTGGAAATCCATTTTAAGCTCGGCATCACATTGTCAGATCCTTATTCTAGTTTACCTCTGTTGGAAATGCCCTCAACGATTGTGCTTTCCTTTGGATTGAGGATTTAGTACTAAGGAAACCTGTGGCCTAAATCTCCTAAAGGCACCAAATCCCATCTGATTTCTGAAGCTAAGCAGGGTCAACTGGTTAGTACTTTGATGGGAGACCATCAACAAATACCAGGTACTGTAGATGCTATTTTAGAGGGAGCAACTGGCAAAGCACCTCTGAGTATTCTGTGCCTAAGAAAACCCTATGAAATTCATGGAGTGGCTATTAGTTGGCAGGCTACTTGAAGACACATACACATACAAAACCAGTTCTATTCATTATTCCATTGAGTTAAGAATACAACTGGTTTTAGCACCCTTAAAATTCTCTTTTCTCTCACTTGGGTACGTATGTATGTGCCTTCAAGTTGCCTGCCTTCACATCCAGTAGGCAGAAAGCGGTCTGCCCTGTGAAACAGAATCCTACGGTTTTTCGCTTTCTATCTAAAATACTAACTTGATTTCAAACAAACAAACAAAAATAAAATCCATATACGACAACACCTTACTTGGCAAAGAGACGCAATCTTCTCATCAGCATTAGCCATTGGATGTTCTGTAAAGGTTGCATATGGCACATTTGCGGACCATGGGTTCCACCTGTTTATGAAGGAGGCACGGCTTTGCTTATCCCACTGAATTCTAATTCCGATGCCTTCTCTCCTGAAAAGATAGACAACATGCTCACTCAAGGGCTATGAGAGAGCTTCTGTTCATTACAACAATTGAAACTATTACAGGAAATCATGAGGCAGCTTGAATGAGTCCGTCATACCTACAAGTATGTACCTGAAAGCTACAGTCAAACCTGTATGTTTCCCGTGAAACTTCCAAAATATAGTCACTAAATACAAGTGGGGAACATAAATGGAAAGCTGGTGACTAGAAGCTAAACAGGAATAGACAAGGAGATGACAGCGGCATTAACCACAAAGCAAAGAACGTCTCAGTACTGACTCAAAACAGGGAGCGGTTGTAGTTCACTATGATTAGAGATTTTCTTCTTCAGGATATTAATGTTCAAATGGGGGTGGGGGAGAGGAAAGAAATACGAAATAAAAACACAAAGACAGTTCTCACTTGTTCAGTGACTTGGGAGGGAACTCAAATTCTCCAACTGAAATGGTATCGACGGCATTGAGCGATATTCGGGTCACTTGTTGGCACTGCAGGCTGATGAAGTCGTATTTGCAGATCAATAGGGACCGATCGGTAATAAGGACCAAGCGCTCCTTCTCGTTGTTCCAGTGGTCGATCCTAGAGAAGGGTTAGAGAAGCCAAGTCAGGATGGTTGATTTGAATTCATGAATACCTGCCTTCTGACTCGAAACTGAGTGGGATCAGAAGAGCCACCTCTGAAATTACATTGTCTTAATTCCATTTTATTTTAAAGAAAGCACTGCAGTGTATGTGCCCACCTTAGTTTTAGTTGGAAATTAATTTTTTATTGTTACATTGTCAGCTGGTTTGTGGTTTATCGTTGTGCAAAGGAATCTTGTAGCACCTTTGCGATTAACTGTGCTAAAGAAGCTGTAGCAGAAGCTTACATAGACTCGGGTCCAAAACACACTGCAGAAATAATCCAGTTTGAGACCGCTTTCACTGCCCTGGCTCAGTGCTAGGGAAGCCAGAGCTCTCTGACAGAGACGGCTCAATGTCTCACAAAACTACAAATCCCAGATTTCCTTAGCCCTGAGCCAGGGCCGTTAAAGCGGTCTCAAACTGGATTATTTATTATCGTGCGCCGTTGTGTTTCTTTGTGAGGTAATGTGAGGCTCAATGCAATTGCAAAGCCTCTGTTTTTTGGAGGATGCGGCCGAGGGAAACGCCATGTTTCTGATCCACCATCAGATCTGTTACTTACTCAGTCAGCAGCCAAACGCTTTGCACTTCTCCATCTTCGGTGGGCATCACAACCACACGGATCTCGTTCACGGCCTGTTCTATTGTTCCTGGCTACAGGAAAAGGAAAAAGGTTGTGTTTTTCCCCCCTTTTCCCATTTATGGCCTCCTGGGGAAAGGAGTGGCGGCCTGGGGGAAACAATTTCCTCTTAACGTCACAACCTAACTAAAAAGAGAAAATGTAAAGATGTTTAGGTCCAAAACACACTTCAGAAACACACACTGAAGTCAAAGAATCCCAGAGTTGGAAGGGACCACAGGAGCCATCTAGTCCAACCCCGTTCTGCCATTCAGGAACCCACAACCCAAGCTTTCCCTGGGACAGATGGCCATCCAGCCTCTGTTTAAAAGCCTCCAAAGAAGGAGACTCCATCGCTCTCAGAGGCAGCATTTTCCATTGAGGAACAGCTCCTACCGTTAGGAATTTCTTCCTAATGTTGAGACAGAATCTCTTTTGCTGTAGTTTGCATCCATTGAGGCTCCATTGTGTCCTATTCTCTGGAGCAGCAGAAGACAAGCTTGTTCCCTCCTCAATATGACATCCCTTCAAATATTTAAACAGGGCAATCGCATCCCCTCTCAACCGTCTCTTCTTTGGGCTAAACATACTCCCTAGTTCGCCTCTCATAGGGCTTGGTGGTTTCCAGACCCTTCACCATGAATTAAAATATCCTAAATATCCTCATGGATTTAGGTATCCAAGGCTTGGAGACGTCCTGGAACCAAACCCCAGCGGATACCAAGGGTCCATTGTACTTTGCAGAGCGCCATGGACACTGAGGACGCCAAATAAATTGAGGATAATAGAAAGAGTATAGATAGGTAGAATGATTAGATAGATAGAATGAGAAAAGCTAGGTAATAGCTAGCTAGAGTGACAATAGATAATACAGACAGAATGATAATGTAGATAATAGAATAATAATATATAGAATGATGATAGATAGAATGATAACAGATGATTGATAGATAATAGAATGATAATAGACAAATAATGGATAGAATGATATTTGATAGATAATGAATAATGATAGATAGGTAATGGATAGAATGATAACAGATGATTGATAGATAGATAATAGATAGAATTATAATAGACAGGTAATAGATAGATAGATAGATAGACAGATAATGGTTAGAATGATGATGATAGAGAATAAATAGAATGATGGATGGATGGATGGATGGATGGATAGAACCCTAGAGTTGGAAGAGACTCCAGAACTGGACCCAGTGTTATTCCAGGTGAGGCCTGTTGACCAAAGCCTAAGAGAGCGTCACTCTTCTTTCTGTCCCTCCTGGGATCGCCTTGGCCTTTTTCGCCGCCGCCTCACCCTCCTGCCTCGCCTTCCCCTTTCCCACGGGCCTCTGCCTGTTGGGGAGCCTACCCTGAAGACGAAGTACTCCTTGAGGCGTCCGCTGCGGGTGGGGTTGCGGACGCTGAGGGGCCGCAGCGTCTGCCGCGGAGAGAGCAGCGAGGCCGAGGCCGAGGCCGGGAGCTCCCCCGGAGGGGTGAAGGGCACCTCCGCCTCGGCCGCCGGCACCAGCAGCGCCGCCTCCGACGACGACGACGAAGCCGCCTCCGCGGA
>JANUYF010000015.1:3805898-3968398 GCA_026167975.1 Phrynosoma blainvillii
ACCCCGCCGACCAGGTAGAGCCTGTTCTTCAGCACGGCGCAGGCAAAATGGCTGAGGGCGAAGGGCAACCTGGCGATGGGCGACCAGGACCTCGTCGCAAAGTCAAAGCACTCGCCCGTGTCGAGGTAGTCTTCGTATTTGCACCAGCCTCCCACGGCGAAGAGCTTCTGGTTGCAAGCGAGGAAGCCGTGCGACGCTCGGGCCGTCGACATGGACGGGAGCTGCGTCCAGCGGCCCCTCAAGGGGCTGAATTCGTGCAAGGTATCCGAATAGGTATCGTTGGTATGGACCCCTCCCGTGACGTACAACTTGTCGCCCAGGGCCACGCAACGGGCGCAGTAGAGACACTTCAAGAGGGGCAGCTTCTCCCACGTTTCCGTTTGCGGGTCGTAACAACCCACTTGGAAATCTTTCGTTTTCAACTCCGGGCCTTCCATGTTGAAGAGATCGACGCAGACGATGCAGGTGGCGTACATTCCCCGCCGTAGGCCTCGACTTTGCTGGAGCCGCTCTTGCCGGTTGAGACGCCGCCATTGCAAGCGGAGGTCCCGGTAGCAGGTCAGCTCGGCCTGGACTTCCCTCAGCTCTTCTTGGGTCAAGAGCGGGAGACGGACGGAGGCCAGCAGCTGACCGAGGAAAGGGAAATGGCTGGTGTTTTGGGCCCTCACCCAACGCCAGACGGCGCGGTAGACGACCATCTCGGAGGAGACCGCCAGGCTGTCGGAGGAGATGATGCTGGTTAAGGTGCTGGGGTTCAAGTCAAGGAAGCTCTGGTCCTCCTGGGAGAGGCGTCGGAAATGCAGGTTGACCAGGACCTTGGCTTCTTGGAAGAGAGCCACGTCGCTGTGCGCATAACCCAGTTCGTAAAGGCGGAGGCAGTTCTCGGGGCAAAGGTGTTCCAAGAGGAACCTGGAGCAAGAAAACACACAAGGAGAGGGTCTTAGGTAGCCATGTTGGGGCAAAGCGCAATAGCACCCAAACCCCACAAAACGGGGATAGCTTTATGGGCCAACCAAAATGCACAAAATAACGCGTCGCAAGCTATCGAACGTAGAGAATGAATGTGACTGTGAAGCCGTCTATGGCTCAGGTCTAGACTTTTCTCAAGGATTGTATTTTCTTGGGTTTGGAGAGGGTCTTCTCTCTGTCGCATGTGCAAGATATTTGTATACACTATATTTTTTCTGAAATAGGCTATATTTCAAAAGTTAAAGTGTTCCTTGCCAAAGAAAACCCTATGAAACTGAAGGACTATATTCACTTAAGGTTTGAAATCTTTTGGAGAGGCCCTTCTATCTCTCCCAACAACCTTCTCGCATACATATCATAGAATCATAGAATCACAGAGTTGGAAGAGACCCCCAAAGGCCATCCAGTCCAACCCCATTCTGCCAAGCAGGAAATCGTCAGCATCCCCGACAGATCGCACAGTATTAGGAAATATTCTTCTATGATGTTTATTTTTGACATAAATTACCAGTCCTGGAACCAACCCCCAATGGATACCAAGGGCCCACTGTATATGCAAGTATCCCCAAAATCCAAATAAATGAATAAATAAATCCAAAATACTTCTGGCCCCAAGCATTTCAGATAAGGGAGACTCAAGCTGTATACAGTTGTTAAAAATATTTGGCGTTGTCGTGTGCCTTCAAGTCATTTCCAACTTACAGGCTGGACCCTAAGGCAAATCTATCTCTGGGTTTCCTTGACATGCTTCTTCAGAGGATGCCATTGCCATCTTCTGAGGCTGAGAGAGAGTGACTTGCCCAAGGCCACCCGGTGGGTTTTTTATATGACCAAGCCACGATTTCCAGAGTTATAGCCCAACATTCAAACCACTCCGCCACACTGGCTCCCATTGGGACTTGAATTGTGCGGATGTTTGCAATATTCAGTTCTAGCTGGAAAGAACCTGGAAAGAAAGTCCGCTTGCAAAGAGGATTCTAGCATCCAAGGCTGGTGCATCCTTGAGCGCTTACCTGGAGCAACTTTCTAGCAAAGGAAGGATCTGGAGCCGGCTGGCTGCTACAAACAGGTCTTGGGCCATCTCTGGCATGAGCGCAATCTCCTCGGTGTAGTAATAGTTGACCACCGCTTGGACCACGGAGGGATCTATGTCCTGCAGAAGGACCTCTCCATCCTGCGACTCTCGGAAAGAGTTGGAAAACATGGCGCGGAAGTAAGGGTTGATGGCCGCAAGGAGCATCCTAGGCCCAAGAAGGAGCAGAGTCAGCCTTAGAGACTCATTTCCCAGTGACCGACAACAATGGCGGCATCCGCACTGCAGAGATAATCCAGTTTGGCACCCCTTTAACTGCCACGGCTCAATGAGACAGACTTCTGGGAATTGCAGTTGGTTTGGGGAACCAGAGCAATTGCCATAGCATTGAGCCGCGGTAGTTATTGCGGCATCGAGACGGATGTATTTCTGCAGATGCAGACAATGGCTTACTTTTCAAACGCTATCAAATAATGAGATTAAATGGCCTTAAAAATGGAACAATTGAAACAATTGAAAGACATATATATATATATATATATATGATTATACATAGACCAGAAAAGAACTTTTATTTATGTACGTATAATGTAAAAATGGAGCAACTGAAACAATTGAAAGACATATACCTAAATATATATCTATATGATTATAAATAGGCCAGAAAAGAACTTTTATTTATGTACATATAATGTAAAAATGGAACAATTAAAACAATTGAAAGACATATATATATATATATATATATATATGATTATACATAGACCAGAAAATAACTTTTATGTATGTACATATAATGTAAAAATGGAGCAACTGAAACAATTGAAAGACATATACCTAAATATATATCTATATGATTATAAATAGGCCAGAAAAGAACTTTTATTTATGTACATATAATGTAAAAATGGAACAATTAAAACAATTGAAAGACATATATATATATATATATATATATATATATATATATATATATGATTATACATAGACCAGAAAATAACTTTTATGCATGTACATATAATGTAATATCAATTTTAAAAATACCTGTGACAAGGAAATCGCTCACCCTTGGCCACGATGGTTGTGTCGCAGAGAAGTTGTTCCTGGTGCAATTGTTTCAGCCCTGCAAGAAAAATGAAGGACGTATGCGTGCAGATATCCATCTCAGCTTTATTCAAGCTGTGAAGCTGGGCAGCTCCCTACTGGAGATGCTCTATATTCTGGAGTTCCTGCATGGCAGGGAGTTGGATTGGATGACCTCTTGGGCCCCTTCCAACTCTATGATTCTATTCCATACGTCAGCTCTTCAGTATCCGAAGATGGTTAAGGTCTCCATAAATCGGAAATGACTTGAAGGCACACGACAACAACACATTGGATCAAGAGCTTTGGCTATAAGGTCCCCAAATAGGCCATTTTCAGCACCTTGGATAGCTCCTTGATTCTTTAATCTAGGGTAGGTTCACCATCCCTACTGACATGGAAACCACCAAATGCTACTGGATCTCTAGAGACCTTGTTGTGTTGTGGTTGTGTGCCTTCAAGTCACGTCTGATGTATGGCGACCCTAAGGGGAACCTAGCATGGAGTTTCCTTGGCAAGATTCAGAAGCGTAGAGTTGGATGAGGCCTCAAGGGCATCAAATCCAACCCCTTTCCTCCATGCAGGAATACACAGTCTGAGGAAGTAGACTTGAAGGTCTAGGAAGGCTCATGCTGCCAACGTCTTTCATGCAGTGAGTCTCAAAGGTGCAACAAGATCTCTCTACATAATAAGACTTCATATGCATAGGGTCTATATCCATATGCATCTGAGGAAGTAGACTGAAGTCTAGGAAAGCGCATGCTGCCAACTTCTTTATTTCAATGAGTCTCAAAGGTGCTCCAAGATCTCTCTGCATATTAAAACTTCCTATGCATATAGTCTGTATATCCATATGCATCTGAGAAAGCAGACTTAAGTCTAGGAAAGCTCTTGCTGCCAACTTATTTCTTTAGTTAGTCTCAAAGGTGCTCCAAGATCTCTCTCCATACTGATCCTACAGACTAAGAAGGATATATCTTTGAATTCTGCAGTCAAAGCAAGTTAGCCTTTGCTTTCCTCCGAGGCTGAGAAAGCACGAGTTGCTCAAGGTTAGGGTTAAAGACTCAAGGAGCTATCCAAGGTGCTCATGGCCGAAAGCGGGATTTGAACCCTGGTCTCCGGACGTTTTGAGTCCAACGCTCCAACCACTACACCAGCCACTCCGTCTCCAAAGGGACCAACCTTCCCGTATATAGTGATCGAGAGGTTTGGGTTCCTCTCCCATGATGTCTTCATCTCTGTCCAGCGGCGAACTCATCCTTGCGAAGCCGTACGGTTATCAGGCATTCATTCCTGGGGGAAGAAAAGAGAAGGCCACCCGACCTCTGGTGAAAAACCTCTATAAAAAGGATTGCCTTCACTCTTCGGGATACCGTTTTTTAAAAAGCGTATTTGGGACTTCGGCTTTTGCGGCTTTGACTATTTGCGGTAAAAAGGTAGACATTACCTTTAGGAATGTCTCGGCCCTCCAGCGCAACTCTATAACCAGCTTTCGCCAGATTTTGCATTGGAGGGTCTCAAGAAAGAACACTTCTTTTTTTCAAAAAAGAAATAAATGTTTTATTGAGTTTCCAAAAAATATCCTTAAATGCATTTTTACAGAAAACAGATGCAAACACATTTCCTTCTTCCATCTATATACATATATACATATACATATACACACACACACACACACACACACACATGTATATATGTATATATGTGTGTATATATATATATATATATATATATATATATGCCATCTTTCTGAGTAGGTAACTGGCCACCGAAAATAGTTAGGCCTGTCCCTGATTTCCGCTGTTGCTATCTCAAATTATTTGTGATTTGTAATTTTAAAGTATGTTTTTATATTTTGTCTGTTTAATTTAATTTTTTTGGGGGGGGGCTATTGGGGAATGGGATTGTTTGCTTTATCTTGTAAGCCGCCTCGGTTGTATTTTACAGAGAGGCGGGATATAAATTATTATTATTATTATCTTTCTAAACGATCGCACCAACAAATCAGCTCCATTAAAATGAATAAAACCAACTCCCTAATAGCTGCGTCCTGATTTTTACCTCTTAGTATTACTCTCCTTTACTTCGATGTCCCTGTTCTAATCGTACTCTTCTTACTTACTTTCATTGCTATCCTGTAATGTATAGGTTTGGTTTTCTAGGTTAACTTATTCTTTCCTATTTTTCTCTTATTTTTCTACGCTCTAGTCCTATTTTAGACCTGTTTATTTATTAATTTTCCCCCTATATATATATATATATATATATATATATTCCCCCGTGTCTCTAATCTTGAGTATACCGTCGTCTCACCCCGTTTGCGAACTTGTGTCCGGATGTGGTGCGTGAACCTGTGCTGCCTTCCCCCAAAATATTTGGAGGCCACCTTTGCTCTCCTCCTGCCCTCTCCAGTTGGCTTACCTGGGCCAGGTGTGTCATAGTCCAGTTTTGCATATTTCTCCTCTGATTCATTGGCCCCCAATTGTGTGCCTGCAAGGAGGTAGCCAGGGCCCACCTTGGAGCCTAAATAGGGGGAAAGGCAAAGGCTTCAAGCAGGGCTAGCCAAGGAAGAGGAGAGAACCGGATTGCGAGACGTCGTGGCCGCAAAATGGCTACGGCTGTCGGTGATCATCTGAATGAGTCTGGGTGCATCAACCTTGTAGGGGTAATGCGGTTTGACACCACTGTAGCTGCCACAGTGCCATATTACGAGGGATTTGTAGTTTGGAGTGGCACCCACACTCTTTGGCAGAAAGAGCTAGAAGAATCGCAGAATCAGAATTGGAAGAGACCCCAAAGGGCCATCCAATCCAACCCCATTCTGCCATGCAAGAAGACACCATCCAAGCACCCCCATCAGAAGGTCTTATTTTCATATTTTCTTAAGGTTGTTTCATCAAGACAAACTGGCCATTACCCAGAGTGTTGGATGGATGCTATATTAGAATCACAGAATCCTAGAGTTGGAAGAGACCCCAAGGGGCCATCCAATCCAACCCCATTCTGCCATGCAAGAAGACACCATCCAAGCACCCCCATCAGAAGGTCTTATTTTCATATTTTCTTAAGGTTGTCTCATCAAGACAAACTGGCCATTACCCAGAGTGTTGGATGGATGCTATATTAGAATCACAGAATCCTAGAGTTGGAAGAGACCCCAAGGGGCCATCCAATCCAACCCCATTCTGCCATGCAAGAAGACACCATCCAAGCACCCCCATTTCAAGGTCTTATTTTCATATTTTCTTAAGGTTGTCTCATCAAGACAAACTGGCCATTACCCAGAGTGCTGGATGGATGCTATATTAGAATCACAGAATCCTAGAGTTGGAAGAGACCCCAATGAATAAACCAATATATATCTCAAGATTATAATTACGATTAATGATTTATAATCCATTTCCAAACACAGTCCTTTTAAACGACTCCTTGTCTCATCATGCTTAACTGTCTCTTGACTCTTTCTTTTCTTTGGTTAATAAAATATATAAATAAAATATTATTTATATATCTATAGATATAGATATAGATATAGATATATTTGCTTAATATATGACATGTAAACATTCAAATATCGAACCATGCTCTCTCTCGCTTCTATATAGTACACTTAATGCAGTTTATTGTGGCACCAGAGCTCTCCGACAGAGAAGGCTCAATATCTCACAAAACTATAATTCTCAGACCTCCCTAGCCTTGAGCCAGGGCAGTTAAAGCGGTCTCAAACTGGATTATCCCCGCAGTGTGTTTTGGACCGAATGGTGCAAAAGGCTTCTCCTTGCTAGAGCATGGAAGTTGCCTAAGGGGTGATGTTGGCACGAGGCTTTGGGTGCTTGTTCGATCGCACAACTGGTGTGTGTACGCAGCAAAGAGTGGGTGGCAAATACTCACATTTTCCTAGCAAGAAAAAGTTGGTGATTCAAGGGCAGAGGTGGAAAAATATGAATTTCCCCGCAGCAGAAGGGCTCTTTTGGGGGAAGATCCCCTGTTACCTAACAAGGACCACCTATGCTACGCAATAAAAGGACTGCTGTTGTACTGTTCCACCATCATCCCTCCCGCCAGCCCAAACATCTGGCAAGAAAGGAGGAAATATTACAACCGCCGAGTTACAGGAAACCCCAGGAAGACGGTGATAAGGGGCCCTAAACCTCAGGGCCCAACCTTGAGTCTTTAGTTTTGTTGGGGCATCTGCAGGTGGAAGTTTGTTGTTGCTGTTGTTGCTAACTGACCTGGAGTCGATCTCGACTCATGGCGGCCCTATGGTTGAGACATCTCCAAGGAGATCCTATGTCCTCCATTGCTCTACTTAGGTCTTGCAAAGTCATACTTCTGACCTTCATAGAGTCCCTCCATCTGGTATATGGCCTTCCTCTCTTCCTCCTTCCCTACACCTTTCTTAACATTATTGTCTTTTCCAAAGAGCCCTCCCTTCTCATGATGTGTCCAAAGTACAACAGTCTATGTCTTGCCATCTTGGCTTCTAGGGATACTATCTCTGGCTTGATCCGCTCTAGGACCCCTTTGTTTGTCCTTTTGGCCGTCCATGGGACCCTCTTCTCCAGAAACACATTCTCTCAAATGCATTGGTTTTCTTCCTGTCATCTTTCTTTATTGTCCCATCCATCCGTGGGAATAATAGGGAATACAATGGCTTGGATCCTTCGGACTTTTGTGCTGAGTTGTCTATCTTTGCATTTTAGGATCTTTTCTCGTTCTTTCATAGCCATCTCCCCATTCTTTGTCTTCCTCTGATTTCCTGACTGCAATCCCCATTTCTATCCATGTTTAATCCCAGATATGGGAATCCTTTTACTATTCCTATTTCTTCATAGGTTCATAGGTTGAACTTGTGAAGCTCCTCTTCAGTGGTCATTCTTTTCTTTTCTTTCTGTTCAGCATTAAGCCTGCCTTTGCACTTTCTTCTTGGATCTCCCTTAGTATTTGTTCCAGGTCTGTGAGGTTTTCTTCTAGTATTCTGGGGCCATCTGCGTATCTCAGATTGGGGTACTAAATTTCAGGGCCCAGTCTCGCGTCTTTAGTTTTGGGGGGTCATCTGCAGGTGGAAGACAAGGGTGCAAATTCTCCAGTTTACAGTTCTTTAGGTAAAAAAAGGGGATGCAGAATAAAACAAGGTTAAAAAAATTTCTCCGGTTTTATATTAGTTTAGATGTGATGCAGCTGCTCTAGTTCTCTGGGTGGCTTTCCTAGCTATCCATCTGAGATGTGGGATTATTTCTTGGCCTTTATTTCAGTTGGGTTGCTGAAGTCCAACTGCTAGTAAGTCCAGCCTGGATATATTAATTTCTTTCTTTTTCTTCCTGACTTTATCTCAGGGATGGGGATCAGGTGGACCTCCAGAAGTGGTTTGGACTGCAGGTCCCAGCAACCCCAGTCAGAAATGCTAGAAGTCAACAGTCCAACAGCATCTAGGGATTGCAAAGCTGATCCCACAAGCCTTGCAGGGATCGGCTTTGCAATTCCTCCTCTGGATTGTGGGATATATATTTTATGGTGTTGCTTATTCTGGAGTCAGCGAGTCGGACTTTGCTTTCTCAAAATGGAGAACTTAAAAGGAGATCTAGCTGCGTTTCCCAATCGAATTTCCTTCTTCTCATGGGAAAGTGATTTTGCAGACTTCCACATTCAGAGGCTCGTGATCATGAATGTTGCCTTTCGTTTGAGGGGGCCTGCTCACAGTTTCCACCTATTGCCAGAGAAATAAAAAGGTAATAAAGAAATAATCAGAAGGAAGGAAGGTAAAGAAAGAAGGAAGGATAGCCCTTCTTCCTTGAGTAGGGCACCTGCTTTGAATGCCAAAGATCAGAGGTTGAGATGAAGGAGTTGAGATGAGAGGAAAGTGAGACATGGAACCTTTAGTGAGCTCTCTGTCCATGCTCAGAGACATGGCCAGGGACCAAGGGAGACACGCAGCTCCTAGCAAGCTCTCTGCCCATGCTCAAGGGCATCATCATTTCGGACCAAGGGAGACATTCAGCCCTTAGCGAGCCCTCTGTCCATGCTCAGAGACATCATTGGGGACCAAAGGAGGCACACAGCCCCTAGCAAGCTCTCTGTCCATGCTCAGAGGCATCATCGGGGACCAAAGGGGACAGGTAACCCCCTCGCAGGCTCTCTGTCCATGCTCAGAGGCATTGCTAGGGACCAAGGGAGACACGCTTCCCCCTCGCAAGCTCTCTGTCCATGCTCAAGGGCGTCCTTGGGGACCCAAAGAGACAGGCCACCTTTAGCCAGCTCTCTGTCCATGCTCAGAGGCACTCTTGGGGACCCTGGCGAAGCTCTGAGCCTGGAAGAAGAGTCCCAAAAGGAAGGGGGAGAGGAGGAGCCAGCCAAGCCCTCCTCCTCCTCCTCTTTCCCTTCTTCTTTCTCCTCCTCTTTGGAGCCTCCTCCTCCTCCTTCCTCACTCAGAGCCTTGCCTCCAAAGGGACTAGTAGCCCTGGGACTCCCTTTCCCAGCAAGATGGGGCTCTGTCCGCGCCGGATTCTGCTCCAGATCTTGCTCTTCCTCTTCCAGGTAAGGAGAGAGGCTTTGGAGGACAGCCATTGGGGGCCAGAGCCTCCAAATGGGATGCCTTTTCAATCCTGAGCCAAGGCACACAGAGGAGGAGATGGCTTGCAGGAGGCTTTGGGGGGGGGATGTATGCATCTGCACTGCTGATATGATGCGGTTTGATCCCGCTTTAACTGCCCTGAGGCTCCATCCTCATGCTTTCAGGGCAGTTTGTTTGTCATGTTGTGTGTCTTCAGGTTGTTTCTGACTTATGGCAACCCTAAGGAGCCTTTGATCTTTTTTTCTGATGGATTTGCATTAAATAGATTTAAATGCATGCATAGTTTAAAGTGCATTTTCCCAATAGCTTTGTGTATCTTTTTTGCTTATGGAAAAGGGCTTCTAGCCGGGTTGTTGTATGCCTTCCAGTCCTAAGGCACCTTTGGTCTTTTTGCTACTAGATTTGTATCAAATAGCTTTAAATGCATGCAGAAAGTCAAAGTGCATTTTCCCAATAGCTTTGTGCATGTTTTTATTCCTGGAAAAGGACTTCTAGGCAAAAGGTTGCTTCAAGTCCTTTCTGACTTATGCCAACCCTAAGGAGCCTTTGGTCTTTTTTTTTTCCTGATGGATTTGTATTAAATAGCTTTAAATGCATGCATAGTTAAAGTGTATTTTCACAGTAACTTAGTGTATGTTTTTATTCCTGGAAAAGGACTTCTAGCTGGGTTGTTGTATGCCTTCAAGTCCTTTCTGACTAAGGCACCTTTGGTCTTTTTGCTTCTAGATTTGTATTAAATGGTTTTAAACGCATGCAACTCCCATGTATGTAGGGTTGGATCATGGGGTCTTCTTGGGAAGATTTGTTCAGAGGAGGCTTGCCATTGCCTTTCCCTGAGGCTGAGAGAGTGTCACCCAGTGGCTTGCCAGATCCTAGCCAGGATTCGAACCCTGGTCTCCAGAGTCCTGGTCCAACCCTCAAACCATTTCATAAGAGCCAGAGCAAAAGGAATAAATGGGCACATATCTGACATCCTTTAAAAAAACAAACAAGAGGGAGATATGAAAGTCTCCCAAAACTATTGATATGTTTTTACTTATGGAAAAATACGTCGGTTGTGTGCCTCCAAAGTCATTTCTGACTTATTATGGCAACTCCAATGTCTGTAGCTGGCTCTCTGGGGTGACATTATTTCAGTCCAATAATATTTGAATATTTTACCTTCCCTTTGCAGATTTTATCTCTGTTTTGAGGTATATTAGGAGATTATGATCAGCAGGACCAAAAAGGCAGAAAATACAAAATATATACTTTCTTACTGGTGCAAAACAAAATGACAAAACAGATACTTTCTTGCTGGTGCAAAAGAAAAATATAAAACCTTTACTTTCTAACTAGTTCAAAACAAAATGACAAAACAGATACTTTCTTGCTGGTGCAAAAGAAAAGTACAAAACTTTTACTTTCTAACTAGTGCAAAACAAAATTGCAAAACATGTCTCTCTTATTGGTAACCAGCAAGTGGATGGTCCAACACAGGCATATTTGTGCAGATCGATGCATTTATAGTGTGTTTTAAAAGCCATTGGGGGAAAAAGCTGAATTTCTGGATAAACTCTTCTTTAGCTATTTATCTCTCTTGGGATCTGCTTTTAAAGGCCTTGAAAGGGTTGAGCTTTGATGGATGCCCTGAGGTTGTCGATAGTGGTTTTTGGAGACCTTACTATCTCCTTCCTGTTATCTAAAATGATGTTAGATATGTGCCCATTTATTCATTTTGCTCTGACGCTTAGAAAATGCAGCAAGGCAATATATATATATATATATATATATATATATATATATATTGACTTGCATGCATCTGCCCTGGGAATTGTAATTTCTCTCATTCATATATATATACATATATATATATATATATACATACATATATATATTGACTTGCATGCATCTGCCCTGGGAATTGTAATTTCTCACATATATATATATATATATATATACACATATATATATTGACTTGCATGCATCTGCCCTGGGAATTGTAATTTCTCTCATTCATATATATATATATATATATATATACATACATATATATATTGACTTGCATGCATCTGCCCTGGGAATTGTAATTTCTCTCATATATATATATATATATATATATACACATATATATATTGACTTGCATGCATCTGCCCTGGGAATTGTAATTTCTCTCATATATATATATATATATATATATATACATATATATATTGACTTGCATGCATCTGCCCTGGGAATTGTAACTTCTCTCATATATATATATATATATATATATTGACTTGCATGCATCTGCCCTGGGAATTGTAATTTCTCTCATATATATATATATATATATATACACATATATATATTGACTTGCATGCATCTGCCCTGGGAATTGTAATTTCTCTCATATATATATATATATATATACACATATATATATTGACTTGCATGCATCTGCCCTGGGAATTGTAACTTCTCTCATATATATATATATATATATATTGACTTGCATGCATCTGCCCTGGGAATTGTAATATATATATATATATATATATATATGAGAGAAATTACAATTCCCAGGGCAGATGCATGCAAGTCAATATATATATATATATATATACATATGAGAGAGTGTGACTTACCCAGGGTCCCTTAGGGGGTTTCATGGCAGGGCCAGGAATGCACGCCTGAAAGCACAAGTGATCTTTTGCACAGCAGCGAAAGCACGACAGAAATGGCAAAGGAAGTCCTTCATGGACTTATTTCATTTTTGCAAATAGAAAGACCCACTTTGAAAACCATCTCCCACGGGAGAATAACACAATAGGGCTGCCGTCGTGCCACAAAGTGCATTGAAGAGATACAGTTAGTAGGTTTTTTATTTTTCCAAGGGAGTTGGCATCCAGATCCACCAAAACGTATGCCAATGTGTGTGAATTTTTGGGTCTCCGACGCGGTCCTTTGTCGCTTTGCTCATTGTTGGACGCAACCAGAAACAAACGCCTTTGGGATTTTAAAAATGAATAAATAGCTCAGGATCATTTCCCCTTGACTTTATTTTGTATTCTGGGCTGTTTCCCAAGAAGACTTCCTGCACATTTTGGCAGAAATGGGCCTTGTCCATTTTATCTCTCCGGAAGCCTTTGCTTCATCTTTGTAACCTTCCCGTGTTTTCCCAGGAAAATCAAAAAAGGACGGAAAATGCAAAAACCAGGCAAAGAACGGATATAGCCATGCAATCTTTTCCTTGGTATTTCATTCCAGAAGCCTTGCCACCCAGTTTTCCACTGGTGGGAACATCAGGTCCCTCCAGATGTTGTACTGCAACTCCCATCATCCCTTATTTATTTGTTTATAGCCTGAGCGATAGGAGAGACAGCTTGGCACAACGGCTTCGGCATTGGACTCCGAGTCTGGAGACCGGGGTTCGATTCCCGGTTTGGCCATGGACACCCACTGGGTGACGTTGGTCAAGTCACACTCTCTCAGCCTCAGGGGAAGGCCATGGCAAACCTCCTTTGAACTAATCTCTCTTTTCTGACGTATGCTTCCGTTTTATGATTGGGGTAGGGGCTTATTTAGAAATGTGGATTTGAATTGTATATTTGGATTTTATAGTTGTTCTTACTTGCTGTAACCCGCTTCAATCCACAGGGGAGGCAGGCTATTATTATTATTATTATTATTATTATTATTATTATTATTATTAATGCCTGATACTGATTTAATGGCTCCTGCATGTACGGATACGACGGCTTTCGTATTAACTGAGCTTGTAAAAAATTCTCTACGTTGCAAAGATAGGGCCTCAAATCCGACGGAGCACGACAGTCCAAGAGTTCACTATAATAGTTTAACAAATATGGGTTTATTTAGTAAAATTTAGTAAAACCCAGCTCTTCTTACTCATGGTTTGCACAGAGGTGGTGCCTTGCAAGAAGCCAGGCGCTTTGCAGGAAGCATGACTCACATCGAAGGCGCCCAACTCTCACACATTTGCTGCTCTTTGCCGGGCGACGTGTTTTGGAAAGGATTTGTGCAACAGCCCCCAACGGCTTCGTCACAACCAGTGTAAGCTCAGAAACCACAGGAAGAACTACAATAGGATCCATCGGGGTCCAAGATCAAAGGATCTGGTTGTCGGATCTCTAGATAAGATCACCCTGGGCTTTGCAAAATAATAATGATAATAGTAATAATAGTGCCTCTTGGTTCTTATCTTTTGCTCCATGTTTACTTCTTCTTCTGCCTCTGCTGATAAGAGGCTTTTGTGCAATGTCTTGCAATCTCATCCTGAAAGGGAAAACAAAGAGTCTGCATGGCCTTGTGGTTAGAGCACTGGTCAGGAATTTGGGAGATCTGGGTTCGAGTTTTCTGCCCCCCCCCCCCAGCCCCGAGACACACTAATAAGGTTGCAATCCACACGGCGTCAAGTTTTATAACCTTTTATAATAAAGAGCCAGTGTGGTGTGGTGGTTTGAGTGTTGGACCGTGGCTCTGGAGACCAGGGTTCGATTCCCTACTTGCCATGACTGGGTGACCTTGGGCATGTCACACTCTCTCAGCCTCAGGGGAAGGCAGTGGCAAAGCTCCTCTGAACAAATCTTGCCAAGAAAAAAACAACCATGATAGGATGGGGTCTCTTTCAAGGCTACGATTCTGTGATCCTAGCCAAACTGAGACAGTATGGAGCTTCACATCCCTTCTCTATATCCGCCAGTGTCCTTCTCCTCCGCTTTGTGTTTTCAGTCAAGAGAGTTTGGGGAAAAAAAATCCCAACCGTATTTGCGAGAAACCTGAGAGTGACATTTCGTGTGACCTTCAGAAAGGCGCTCCGAAAGTGGCGCGCGGACCACCCTACGGGCTTTTCCCCCACGTGTAGGATCCGAAATGCCCCTCCGAGCCACAAATGGCTTCTCGCATAAGAGCGTGGGTGTTGTAGTAAGCCACATGGGCTACGCAGTCCGTGGCGGGACTCCCACATCTCCTTCCTTCCTCCTCGCCATGCGCAAAAGTTGACCTGGCCGGTGTCTCTTCTTCAGAACACTGCTGGTGTCTTCTACTTAGAAAGACAGAAAGAAAGACAGAAAGAAGGAAGGAAAGAAAGAAGGAAAGAAAGAAAGAAGGAAAGAAAGAAAGAAAGAAGGAAAGAAAGAAAGAAAAGTACAGCATTGTTTCCCCTTTCACAAGTTTCTGCTGCTGCAACAGAACAGTCTTGGAAACTTGCTTTTTTCGCCCCATCGCTGCAGTTTTGGAGGCAAGAGAGCTTCGTCACTGTGGTTTTCTCACGTAACCTACTTTTTCATATTTTCCCCCAACGCCACCGAAATATATCGCCTTCCGTTCAGCCTCCTGGGGCCGTGAGGTCTGCCGCAAAGGCTCCCAATCCTGAGTGGGAAGGACTCACATGCCGCTGAGCAATTTCCTTCGAGAAAAGATACAGCCACGGGTGGGTTTCCGTTCCCGCTTCCAGTCCGACCCGTGGCGCAGTTGGCCGTTGTTTTGGACAGACCATTGCATGGCATTAAAGCAGGAGTGGGAAGGATGCAGCCTTCTGGAGATGGTTGGATTTCAAGTCCCAGCTAGGGTTAGATTGCAAGTCCCAGCAACTGTTGGATTGTAAATCCCAGCTAGTTTTAGTTTGCAAGTCTCAGCAACTGTTGGGTTGCAAATGCTAGCTAATGTTGGATTGTAAATCCCAGCTAGTTTTGGATTGCAAGTTCCAGCTAGTTTTGGATTGTAAATCCCAGCTAGTGTTGGATTGTAAATGCTAGCTAATGTTGGATTGTAAATCCCAGCTAGTTTTGAATTGCAAATTCCAGCTAGTGTTGGATTGCAAATCCCAGCAACTGTTGGATTGCAAATCCAGCTAGTTTTGGTTTGCAAGTCCCAGCTAGTGTTGGATTGCAAATCCCAGCAACTGTTGGATTGTAAATCCCAGCTAGTTTTGGTTTGCAAGTCTCAGCAACTGTTGGATTGCAAATGCTATCTAATGTTGGATTGTAAATCCCAGTTAGTGTTGGATTTCAAGTTTCAGATAGTATTGGATTGTAAATCCCAGCTAGTGTTAGATTGTAAATCTAAGGTAGTGTTGGATTGCAAGTCCCAGTGTTGGATTGTAAATGCCAGGTAGTGTTGGATTTCAAGTTCCAGCTAGTTTTGGATTGTAAATCCCAGCTAGTGTTGGATTGTAAATGCTAGCTAATGTTGGATTATAAATCCCAGCTAGTGTTGGATTTCAAGTTTCAGCTAGTTTTGGATTGTAAATCCCAGCTAGTGTTGGATTGCGAGTCCCAGCTAGTATTAGATTGCAAATCCTAGGTAGTGTTGGATTGCAAGTCCCAGTGTTGGATTATAACTTCCAGCTCATGCTGGATTGCAAGTCCCATCTAGTCTTGCCAAATCTCATGGCCTGGGCCAGAGTCTCCAGTTTTGAGGGGACATTTCTAAGTGGGCGATGAGAGGGAAGTTCTCCAGTTTTGCTGAGCTTGGCGAGAGGAAGGGACCGTGTGCAAGTCTCCGGCTGAGCTGTTAAAGCAGCCACTTCCGACAATTTGCAAGGCTTAACAAATGTGTGGCATGTGGTTTCCCCCAGATGTTGTTGGACTGCAACTCCCATTAGAAACGCTGGCTGGGGTTGCTGGGCATTGCAGTCCAACATCTTGCAGGGATGCATGAATCCCACCCCTGATCTAGACTACCATTCCTGGCAATGATTCCAGCCCCAAAGGATCTTCTAGATGGGACTCATATAATATAATATATTATAATAATAGGATACTATAGTTGACTAGAAACCGGACAGAGACCGATCAGTGGACTCTGATCTCCTTCTCTTCAGTTCCTCCTGCGTCTGTTTGCAAATGGCGCCGGCTCTTTTCATTTCTTTGACTTTTGTGGCGGATAAGATAAGGGCCTTTTTGGAAATCCTCCTTCTTGTGGTCTGTCTTATCATTCTCGAACCGTCTCCTCTGGGTACAAACCGCAGAGAGGTTGGCCTAAAAAAGCAATATTCTTGATGGGAGAACTCATTCTTTGCAAATACATTTTATTCTTTTTGCAACCGAAAACGGTTGCAAATGCTGCGGTTTTTCTATTGCTCTTCGGCGACAAGCGTACAGAGGCACTCATCTGTCTCCTCCATTTAAAGGAGCATTTATATTTTGGGATACGCAGTGGTTTGGGTGTTGGACTATGGCTCTGGAGAGCTGGGTTTTGAGTCCCCACGGAGATGCGGTGGGTGGGTGACCTGGGGCAAGTCACACTCTCTCAGCCTCAGAGGCAGGCAACGACAACCCCTCCTCGCCCCTGAACAAATTTTGTACAACAACAACAACAAACTGTCTCCCTAAGTTGACTTGAAGGCAAATGAACACACTATGACTCCCAGGATCCTAGAATCATAGAATCCCAGGGTGCATTTACACTGTAGAAATAATGCAGCTTGACACCACTTTAAGGGCTGGAGCTCCATTCCTAGTGAACCTTGGGATTTGGGAGTTTTGCAAAGTCTTTAGCCTAGGAGTGCTGGAGCGTCGCCAGACTACAAATCCCAGGATTCTGTAGCCATGTAGAAACTGCCTTGTTTCTGTAGCGGAGATGCACCCCGAGACTTGTCCGCACTGCTGAGATAATCCACTTTTGACCCCACTTTCGCCACTGCCACAGCTCGGTGTTGCGTTGTGGAGATCTGGGAAGTGGAGTGTCTCCAGATGCTTTTGCAACTCCTCCAGATGCTTTCTCCAAAATGAATTTGGGAGGCCAGGCCAGGCCAGGCTTGCAGCCTCGATAAATGTCTTCCACTTTTTGCACTTTGTGCCAAATCTCATTTTTCTGAGTAAGAGCTTTGAATGTCAAGAAACTCCCACAGTCCCTTTTGGGAACGACGTCACTCTGCAAACAGTGTCACTTTTTCCACGCCGATCGTGCATTTGCTTGGGCTTTGGGAAGAGGTTTCCAAGGGCCAAGGGGTCGCGTCGATCCGTCGACGCCGACAAATAGTTAAAGTGGTGTCAAACTGGGTTGTTTCCGCAGTGCAGATGCAAGCCCTGGTCAGCAACCTTGCTGCAAGCGTTTTGCACCCGATCCTTTCTTTCTTGCAAGCTGCTTTTGCACCTTGAACTCAGGTTTGCAGCCACTGAAGTATAACATTTTAATTTCTTCTTCTCTTTCAAGCATCCCTGCCTTTAGAGCAAAAGTGCGTCTTTTGGAGAGTCGATGACCTTTGGGGATATTTTAGTGGGGACATTTTGTCCAAAAATGGGGGGCAAAGAAGCCCAGGATGTCAAACAATGGTTAGAATCTGGATCAAATCTGGCTAGAATCTGGTTTGGCAGCCTTCCTCAGGGATGAGTTAGCCAGCCCTGGACTCTCTTTCTTGCATGGCATGGGGTCAGACTGGATGGCCTTTGTGGTCCCTTCCAACCCTATCATGCTATGACTTTCTTCCCTCTGACTCTTTACGGTTTTATTATTATTGAAATGATTTGCAAGGCCAATTTTTCTTTCGATTTCCGCAGGTGTCCTCCCAGCCGTACACCCCCAAGTCCCACCAGAGATGCCAAAATCCACAAACCGAGCACTATGTCGAAACCATCAACAAATGTTGCCGGTCGTGCCCTCCAGGTAATTTTGCTCCTTGTAATCCTAAATATTAACCAGTGGCATGAATCCAGCGTGGAGATGTTGAAATTCGAGCATGTGGTTTACCTGCTTGGAAAGATTATTTGAAAATATATATTTTTAAATGATTTAAATGAGAAAAAAAAAAAGCCAACCTAATTTTCAAGCATCAAGAAATCCGGATGAGAAAAATCCTGGACTGTTGAGAGCCTTTACAGTTTGGGACTTATTCTGTGCAAAATGTGCTCAAAATTTGCACTGAAAACAACTTTTTTTTTGGAACAGAAAAAAAATATTTTGGAAATTACGGAGTAACTTAAGGGCACGATGCTGCTGGAGAAACAGAGGAAGTTCATGTTGGATGTATTTCTTTTATTGTATGTATGCAAAGAATAAGTATTTTTTAACATTAATAAAAAAATGAAAGGAAATATTTCTGTGCAGAAACATTTTTGTACAGTGCATAAAATACGTTTCTCCGTGCAAAGCAACTACACGTAAATTTTTGCGTAGAATTGCAACTACGTTTTTTTTGGGGGGGAAAAGTGCCTTTCTTGCAACTGTCTTTCTTGCAAACTGCTTTTGCACTTTGGACTGGGACATTTTCACTTTTAATTTCCTCTTCTCTTCTTCCTTCCTCTCCTGAGTTAAAGGGGTGCAAAGTATTTAACTCCTGAGTTAAAGGGGTGCAAATTTGCACTTTGAGCTCACTTTGCAGCAATTGAAAGGAGCTGAGGACAAAGGTGGTAAAATGGGAGGAGGAGAGAAAAACTGGGACATTTTAATAGCAGCTGAAAAAGTGGGATGGCAGAGGACTAAAGGGGGCTTTTCCTTCCAAATCAGGACAGTTGGAGGTCAAGCAGTTACTGATGTCTATCTGAACAAGGAAGAAATGAGGAGATTGCATGGAAGGAGACCCAAGTTTTGCAAAGTACGGAAAAGGCCAAGCATGTTTGCTGGGTTTCCTGTGTTTTGACCAGAAAGGAAGGCCAAGCTTGCAATCTTCCTGAAGGAACAGCCTCAGAAGAAAAGCCTTCTGGCCTTTGAAGCAAAGGGCGATGGCTCAGATTCGCTCTTTCCATTGCATTGCCGACCGGCGCAAGACTTCCAGAAAATGAACCCGAAAACAAACAAAGCAATGAAATGTACAGGCGGCAAAGTGGACTTGCAAGCTCCCCACCAGGGCCACAAAATAAAGGGGGAAGAATGGCAGGAAATCCGGGGACCGCTTTTTGGACTCTCCGAGGCTGCTCTCGGGGGATCTGCAAAAATGGGAATTCAAAGATATAGCCCTGTCAGTTTGTAGGATCCGTCTGTAGAGAGATCTTGCAGCACCTTTGGGACTCAATGGAAGAAAGAAGTTGGCAGCAGGAGCTTTCCTAGGCTTCAGTCTACTTCCAAATGCATCTGAGGGAGTAGACTTAAATCTATGAAGGTTCATGCTGCCAACTTCTTTCTTTCAGTTAGGAGACTATCACAGCGCTAATAAAACCAGCTTAGCTGAGCTGACTTAAAATTTAAAATGGGTGGCACTTGGTCTAATCATCATCATCATCATCATCATCATCATCATCATCATCATCATCATCATCATCATCATCATCATCATCATCCTAAATTTAGAAATAATTTTTAATGACCTGACTGTCATTTTGGTTCATTTTGGAGGAGATTTTAACAATTATTTCTGATTTTGGGGTGGTATAGGGAGCTTTGGAAGCTCAGGAGAATAAAACCACTGAATCCTGGGCACTTTATATAAATACAGCTTGGATATTTATTTTATAAAACTGCTTCTAGCTTAAAGCTGCTGCCTGCAGAAATGTGGCGCCTGCAACTCTCCCTGTGGCCACCGGGTGGCACTGTGGCACGGTTTTCCCCAAAGGCTGTACAAGGGTGACATCTGGTGGCCATTCTCTGTCATTACAGATAAGGAATAAAAATAGATATAGATATATTGAATGCAAGAGTTTTTCCTGGAATCTCTTCAGAAAGTGCAATTATGAGACCTTCTGTAAAATGCTGAGCCTTCATCCTTTATTATTTTATTCATATCCCTCCTTCCTTCTGAATTGTGGTCCAAAACAGCTTGCAACAGGGCTAGAATAAAGATGGATGTCACTTAAACAGGGCATGAGTCAATCCTTGTCAATCTTGGGATTTGTAGCTCCAGGGAGGACCATTGCACTCTATCAGGGGAAATTCCAAGGACCCCTCAAGCAAACTAGAAACCCCAGGAATCCAAAGGATGGGGCCATGGCAGAGAAAGTGGGATTAAAGCGCCTTCTTGGCCCTCTGCTGTACTAGCATTGCAGTTGGTATAATAATCATAATCTTAATCATCATCATCATCATCATCATCATCATCATTGTAATAATCATAATCATAATAATCATAATAATCCCAATGATAGTAATAATCATAACCATAAATTGAAAAAGGATTTTTAATGACCTGACTGCCATTTTGGCTCATTTTGGAGGGGATTTTAACAATTATTTCTGATTTTTGGGTGGTATAGGGAGCTTTGGAAGCTCAGGAGAAGAAAACCACTGAATCCTGGGCACTTTATATAAATGCAGCTTGGATATTTATTTTATAAAACTGCTTATAGCTTTTATTATGAATAAAATAATAAACGATGAAGGCTCAGCATTTTACAGAAGGTCTCATAATTGCACTTTCTGAAGAGATTCCAGGAAAAACTCTTGCATTCAATATATCTGTATTTTTATTCCTTAGCTGTAATGACAGAGAATGGCCACCAGATGTCACCCTTGTACAGCCTTTGGGGAAAACAGTGCCACAGTGCCACCCGGTGGCCACAGGGAGAGTTGCAGGAGCCACATTTCTGCAGGCAGCAGCTTTAAGCTAGAAGCAGTTTTATAAAATAAATATCCAAGCTGTATTTATACAAAATGCCCAGGATTCAGTGGTTTTATTCTCCTGAGCCTCCAAAGCTCCCTATACCACCCAAAAATCAGAAATAATTGTTAAAATCTCCTCCAAAATGAGCCAAAATGACAGTCAGATCATTAAAAATTCTTTTTAAATTTAGGATTATTATTATTATTATTATTATTATTATTATTATTATTATTATTATTATTATTATGTGCGTGTGTATTATATTCCACACTAACTGCCACTTAAACTTCCATATATATATATATATATATATATGAGTGATGTATTCTCCGCTATCTGCCATGGCAGCATCTTCTGGACTCCTGGGATTTGTAGTTGATCAAGGCAGAAGGTAGGGATTCTAAATGCCCCTTCCCTCAATGGCAAAAGCCTTGGCGGCTGAAGTGGGAGACATAGTGCTCTCTCTATTGGGGCATTGTGTGTATGGCTCCTTGAAATCTTGCATCCCTCTTTCAGTCTCTCTGGGTCTTTTGGTTGGCCTAAGGAAGATGTGTCCCTGGGAGAGATGGGAAACATAGAGCAGGGCCCTTGGAAGGGAGGCTGAGGCCATCCATGCCAAAGGGCATAGGATCCTAGAAGGGGAAGTTTGGGAAAGAGATGCTTCTGATGCTAAATCAATTCCACTGGTTTGGGCCACAATTCAGAAGGAAGCTACAATTCCCAGGATTCTCAAGGATTGACTCATGCCCTGTTTAGGTGGCATCCATCTTTATTCTAGCCCTGTTGCAAGTTGTTTTGGGCCACAATTCAGAAGGAAGGAGGGATATGAATAAAATAATAAAGGATGAAGGCTCAGCATTTTACAGAAGGTCTCATAATTGCACTTTCTGGAGAGATTCCAGGAAAAACTCTTGCATTCAATATATCTATATCTATATTTTTATTCCATATCTGCAATGACAGAGAATGGCCACCAGATGTCACCCTTGTACAGCCTTTGGGGAAAACAGTGTCACAGTGCCACCCGGTGGCCACAGGGAGAGTTGCAGGGAACACATTTCTGCAGGCAGCAGCTTTAAGCTGGAATCTGTTTTAAAAAATAAATATCCAAGCTGTATTTATATAAAGTGCCCAGGATTCAGTGGTTTTATTCTCCTGAGCCTCCAAAGCTCCTGATACCATCGAAAAATCAGAAATAATTGTTAAAATCTCCTCCAAAATCTGCCCAAAATGGCAGTCAGGTCATTAAAAATCCTTTTTAAATTTATGATTATGATTATGATTATTATGATTATTAAGATTATGATTATGATTATTATTATGATCATTCTGATTATGATTATTGTGATTATTATGATCATGATTATAGTGATCATCATTATCATTATTATTATTATTATTAGACCGAGTGCAATGCTAATACTCTAGAGGGCCAAGAAGAAGGCATTTTAATCCCACTTTCTCTGCCATGGCCCCATCCTTTGGATTCCTGGGGTTTCTAGTTTGCTTGAGGGGTCCTTGGAATTTCCCCTGATAGAGTGCAATGGTCCTCCCTGGAGCTACAATTCCCAGGATTCTCAAGGATTGACTCATGCCCTGTTTAGGTGGCATCCATCTTTATTCTAGCCCTGTTGCAAGTTGTTTTGGGCCACAATTCAGAAGGAAGGAGGGATATGAATAAAATAATAAAGGATGAAGGCTCAGCATTTTACAGAAGGTCTCATAATTGCACTTTCTGGAGAGATTCCAGGAAAAACTCTTGCATTCAATATATCTATATCTATATTTTTATTCCATATCTGCAATGACAGAGAATGGCCACCAGATGTCACCCTTGTACAGCCTTTGGGGAAAACAGTGTCACAGTGCCACCCGGTGGCCACAGGGAGAGTTGCAGGCGCCACATTTCTCCAGGCAGCAGCTTTAAACTAGAAGCAGTTTTATAAAATAAATATCCAAGCTGCATTTATATAAAGTGCCCAGGATTCAGTGGTTTTATTCTCCTGAGCCTCCAAAGCTCCCTGTACCACCCAAAAATCAGAAATAATTGTTAAAATCTCCTCCAAAATGAGCCAAAATGGCAGTCAGGTCATTAAAAATCCTTTTTAAATTCATGATTATGATTATGATTATTATGATTATTATGATCATGATTATAGTGATCATTATTATTATCATTATTATTATTATTAAGGTTATTATTATTATTATTATTATTAGACCGAGTGCAATGCTAGTACAGCAGAGGGCCAAGAAGGAGGCGCTTTAACCCCTTTTTCTCTGCCATGGCCCCATCCTTTGGATTCCTGGGGTTTCTAGTTTGCTTGAGGGGTCCTTGGAATTTCCCCTGATAGAGTGCAATGGTACTCCCTGGAGCTACAATTCCCAGGATTCACAAGGATTGACTCATGCCCTGTTTAAGTGACATCCATCTTTATTCTAGCCCTGTTGCAAGTTGTTTTGGGCCACAATTCAGAAGGAAGGAGGGATATGAATAAAATAATAAACGATGAAGGCTCAGCATTTTACAGAAGGTCTCATAATTGCACTTTCTGGAGAGATTCCAGGAAAAACTCTTGCATTCAATATATCTATCTGTATTTTATTCATTATCTGCAATGACAGAGAATGGCCACCAGATGTCACCCTTGTACAGCCTTTGGGGAAAACAGTGTCACAGTGCCACCCGGTGGCCACAGGGAGAGTTGCAGGAGCCACATTTCTGCAGGCAGCAGCTTTAAGCTAGAAGCTGTTTTGTAAAATAAATATCCAAGCTGCATTTATATAAAGTGTCCAGGATTCAGTGGTTTTCTTCTCCTGAGCTTCCAAAGCTCCCTATACCACCCAAAAATCAGAAATAATTGTTAAAATCTCCTCCAAAATGAGCCAAAATGGCACTCAGGTCACTTTGGGTCTGCCAAAATGCCCTTGGGTGCAACGCGGAGAAATGCCCCCAATGCTTGGCAAAGAGATAGATAGATGCACCCTCCCTGAATCCAAAAAGTAAAATTCTTCCCAGGATTTTTTTTTTTTGGGGGGGGAGAGTAAAACGAATTTAAAAGTATTTTATTGAAAAGTAATTCCCCCTTCCATTCCTCAAATAAATAAATACAAGTAAAAGGAATTTCCCCAGCTTTCCCAAAAAGTAACCTCCAGAGCTCTGCAAATGAAAGGGAGAAAAAATATGGAATTTTCTCCAAAGCTATATAAAATGGCAAAATCAAAGTTTGATGTTTGTATCTTATGGGTTTTTTTTTAATAATGGATATTTTCCAAGTCATGGATGTTTGCTGCATCCTTTGACTTATTCAAAAGAGGAACAGCTACACTTAGAGGCTGCTGAAAAAGGCATTTCACCTCCCCCCCCTTTTTTTATTTTATTTTATTTTATTTTTCAGAAAGAGGGAAGTTTGGAACATAATTTTGTGCCTCTGCTATCGCTTGCAGAAAAAAGTATAATAAACCAAGGATATCAGGTCTTGAGGAAACATTTCTGCTAGTAATGTCATCAGTTTCCTCTTATCTATTTATTTTATACATACATACATATATAGAAATACATTTTACTTCCTTGAATGTGATTGCTCTTTCATTATTTCCCCTGAACTATTCTTATAGCAGTCTGTAGAGAGAGCTTGGAGCACCTCTGGGACTCAATGAAAGAAAGAAGTTGGCATCATGAGCTTTCCTAGATTTAAATCTACTTCCTCAGATGCATTTGGTGAAGTGGAAGATTTATATAGTTTGTCTCAAAGGTTTGCACCTTTGAGACTAACCCAAAGGTCCAAATGCATCTGAGGAAGTAGACTGAAGTCTAGGAAAGCTCATGCTGCCAACTGCTTTCTTTCATTGAGTCTCAAAGGTGCTACAACATCTCTCTACAGACTGATCCTACAGACTAACAGGGCTATATCTTTGAATGAGTCAACAGTGTGATGCGGCAGCTAAAAAAGCCAATGCGATTCTAGGCTGCATTAGTAGATGCATTAGGACTAGAATAAGAAGAACCCTCACTTCTTAAAGGATGGGTGGGATTCGGGATTTTATGTTCTGTTTAATGCATGGAAATTGTAATGTTGTAAGCCGCCCCGATTGCTCTGCAGAGGGGCGGGATATAAATAAAAATTATTATTATTATTATTATTATTATTATTTATCTGAGGAAGTAGACTTAAGTCTAGGAAAGCTCATGCTGCCAACTTCTTCCTTTCATTGAGTCTCAAAGGTGCTCCAAGGTCTCTCTACAGACTGATTTTACAGACTAACAGGGCTAGATCTTTGAATTCTTATAGAAGTATAAATGCAGTTATTTTAATCTAGTCAGCAAGTTTCTATCTCCCTGTTTGTTTGGGGTTTTTTTATTTTTAAACTGAGTAGTTTGTTATATGTGTTATTTTAATTTTTGATTTCCTGGTCTTTGACCGTAATAAAACTATTGTGTTGCGTTGCAATATAATGCGGCCCTTTACGAATCGCTGTACGGACGCCTTGTTTTAATGCCACCTTCTGCAGATTGCAGAGGAACCATCCCTCCGTGGCGCGGAGGGAAGGCTCCTGAGCATGCGATGAATATTTTGCTTTCCCAGACTCCCATTTTGAGTGTTTTCTTATCTGTCTCGCAGGTTCCCGCGTACTCCATAGGTGCAACGAAAGCGTCGATACTCGGTGCATGGACTGTGAGGAAGGGACGTATACTCCAGCCTGGAGCAGAGCCGAGCGGTGCTTTAGCTGCATCCCTCCGTGCAAAACAGGTACGCGACAGCAATCGGTCCTTGCATTTTGCCAGCCTGAGTTTGGAAGGCCTTGAGGGCCTCTTCCTTCCTTCCTCCATCCTACACCTGGCTACCTGACCTGACGCCTCTTTTTCTCCCTCGAAATCAGGATTTGTGGAAGTGAGGGAATGCACTCGGACGCAGGACCGCTTCTGCTGGTGTCGCTCTCACCAGTTTTGCAAGATCAAGCTCTCCCAGACCTGTTTGCAGTGCGTGGATCACCGTCCGTGCGGAAAAGGGTCTGGGGTTGTGAAGCCAGGTCAGTCTGGGAGCAAGCACCCTTTACCTCGCTGGCAACCGGTCCGACTAAGAGCCCAAAGAAGGGTCCTTCCAAAATAGATGGGTTGGTGCTAGAACTGGAAGGGCTTCTGTACTTTTAATGGTTGTGTAGAAGAGGGGACTTCTTCAGAAGAGAATGGGACGGTTCATCATTATCACAACCGCGTCGGCATGGGTGTTTCAGCAATGCCAAAGCAGTGCGATGGACAATCCAACGCTGCTCTTAAATTTGGTGGCCTTGTAAGCAAGCAACTGTTTCAGTGCTGCTCTTATCACCCAGCGATGTATTCAAGTCTTTTGCTCCAAGTCTCAAGTCAAGTCTCAAGTCCTTGCAAGGTATTTTCAAGTCAAGGTTCAAGTCAAGGCTCAAATCTTTGCCTTCAAGGCTCAAGTCAAGTCTCAAGTCCTTGCAAGATGCTTTCAAGACAAGTCTCAAGTCTCTACCTTCAGGTCTCAAGTCCTTGCAAGATACTTTCAAGTCAAGTCTCATGTTGAGTCTCAAATCTTTGTCTTCAAGTCTCAAGGTGAGTCTCAAGTCCTTGCAAGATACTTTCAAGTCAATTCTCAAGTCAAGTCTCAAGTCCTTGCAAGATGCTTTCAAGGCCCTATTACAGCAGTTTGCTGCTACATTAACCGTCATGAAATCAGGAGAAGAGTAGGATTAGAAAGGGCAGCTATGAAAGGACTGGACAAGATACGTATAAAGATATAGCTAAGACATGGTATCCCCCATCCCTGTGGACAGAAGAGTTGGACAGTGAAGAAAGTGGATGGAAAGAAAATAAACTCATTGGAGATGCGGTGCTGGAGAAGAGTGCCGAGGATGTTGTGGACGGCCAAAAAGACCAACCAACGGGTCCTTGAACAGATCAAGCCTGGACTCTCCCCGGAAGCCAAGATGCTAAAGTTGAGGTGGTTGTACTTTGGTCACATCAAGAGAAGGAATGGCTCATTGGAAAAGGCAATAATGCTAAGAAAAGTAGAAGAAAGAGAGGAAGATGTAGTGCCAGATGGATGGACTCAGTAAAGGAGGACATGGGCATGGTCTTGAAAGGGTCTCATCCCTAGGGTCTCCATGAGTTGAGGTTGACTCAAGGGCAGGTAACAACAACCAAAGACCAGAACCTGGTAGACCATGTCCCTCCGAGATTGACAAAGGTAGATCAATTCCCCCAGAACCCCAAATTTGCTTTCCTCTGCTTCCAGAACCTGACACCAAAGTGAAACTATATTGCAGAGTCCTAAGAGATGGGAAACAACTTTGATCTGGCAGAGATACAGTTGCAGCCAGTGGGACTTGTGGAAGACTGCATTTCCCAATATAAAATGTACCTCTTCTTGCAACATTTGAGTAATGTGGGCCGAGGAAGGGAAAGTGGATTGAAAGTTCAATTGTTGGTGGTTAGAGATTGACATTTAGTAGACGCATACTCTGAACGAAGAAGCCCTGGGAACCCTTGCAACGCAGGCGTGAATCCTTTAGCCTCCTGTAATGTCAACCTGCAAGCGTGCAAATTCTTGACTCAAGAGTTCTCAATTCAAGAAGAGTTCAGTTCTTGTCAAGAGAGTTTGCAAAGTGCCAGTGAAGGATCGCTTAAGGCTTGCAAATTGTAGCAAGCGGCTGCTCTTTTGACTGAGCTGGAGCCTGGCACCCGCGTCTCTCCTTTTGCATTGGAAGCAAGCCATCCTCCGAAAAATGGAGAATTTGCACTCTCGTCTCCTGCCTGAAAACAAGAGATTCAGGAACCAGGCCCTCTGAGATCTGGCAACCTCAACTTCAAATCTCCTTGAGCTTTATCAGTTCAGTTGCTGGGACTCACTGCCCTTTACTGACTTTGTACAAACTTCCTCTCCCTTCCCTTTGTGTGCAAAGCGGAGATTGCTTTCTTTCCCTGAGCGGCTGGACTGATATAATAATGCTTTGCAAAGATGCCAAGAAGTCTAGATTATTGTATTTTATTTTTATTTTTTCTGGCCTCGCTCCCAGCACGCCTGGAGCCACTCCGCAAGGAAACCTAAAACCATCAAGAAATCATGCAGACACCGCAACTTTGGCATCAAATGAATTCAATCTTGCAGGATGGTGAGATAGGGAGATCTCAAGACAGCAGAGATTTTTGCTTCCTTAGGGTTGCCTTAAGAAAAGTATTTCTGTACTATGATTTTCTCTCTCTTTCTCTCTCTCTCTTTTGACCAGCACAGGAACCTCTCCTTTTGGCAATCTTTCCTCGGTTCCTCAATTACACCGGCAGCATTACCAGACCCTTCCTATACCAAATGGATCTGAGGAAGTAGATTGAAGGCTATGAAAGCTCATGCTGCCAACTTCTTCTCTCTTTCGTTGAGTCTCAAAGGTGCTCCATGATCTCTCCATCTACTGGTTCTTCAGACTAACACAGCTGTATCTTTGATTTCTCTACCTAGGTTTATCTTTCTGGAATTGATCTCCTTTGACCCCCATCTCCTTTTTTTTCCTGCTAAAAGTTGACTCCCAGACTTATGATTTGACTTGCAAGTATCTTGCAAAGGCTTGAGACTTAATGTGAGACTTGAGCCTCGAGACTTGTTTTGAAAGCATCTTGCAAGGATTTGAGACTCGACTCGAAAGCATCTTGCAAGGATTTGAGACTCGACTCGAAAGCATCTTGCAAGGATTTGAGACTCGACTCGAAAGCATCTTGCAAGGATTTGAGACTCGACTCGAAAGCATCTTGCAAGGATTTGAGACTCGACTCGAAAGCATCTTGCAAGGATTTGAGACTCGACTCGAAAGCATCTTGCAAGGATTTGAGACTCGACTCGACTCAAAAGCATCTTGCAAGGATTTGAGACTCGACTCGAAAGCATCTTGCAAGGATTTGAGACTCGACTCGAAAGCATCTTGCAAGGATTTGAGACTCGACTCGAAAGCATCTTGCAAGGATTTGAGACTCGACTCGAAAGCATCTTGCAAGGATTTGAGACTCGACTCGACTCAAAAGCATCTTGCAAGGATTTGAGACTCGACTCGAAAGCATCTTGCAAGGATTTGAGACTCGACTCGAAAGCATCTTGCAAGGATTTGAGACTCGACTCGAAAGCATCTTGCAAGGATTTGAGACTCGACTCGAAAGCATCTTGCAAGAATTTGAGACTCGACTCGAAAGCATCTTGCAAGGATTTGAGACTCGACTCGACTCAAAAGCATCTTGCAAGGATTTGAGACTCGACTCGAAAGCATCTTGCAAGGATTTGAGACTCGACTCGAAAGCATCTTGCAAGGATTTGAGACTCGACTTGAGACTTGAAGGCAAAGATTTGAGCCCTGATTTGAGACTTGATTCGAAAATATCTTTATAAACCTTTACCTTTATCTTTTATTCTCCATCTTCTTGTTCCTTGACTGTCCACTCTGCTGGTGCCAGAAACTCCCTTGTGCAAAAAAAGGAGGAAGGAAATGGCAAGAAGTGTCCATTTAGATGTCTTTCAGAGAAGGTTTATGTCTTGTGTTTTAACAGGTACCGGAAACAGCGATGTGCAATGTGCCCCTTGCGATCCCGGCACGTTTTCCGACATCGAATCTCCGATTGCTCTCTGCAAGCCCCACACGAAGTAAGTCAGTCTCCTCTCTTGAGTCTCCTTGATCCAAAATGCTTGGGACCAGAAGGATGTGGGATTGTTTCCCTCCGGATTTTGGGATAGTTGCATAGACATAATGAGAGTTTTTGGAGATGCAACGCAAGTCCAGATACGACATTTTATTTATCTTTCTTAGACACCTAGTTTGAAGGTAATTTTATCCACAATCTGTTTCATAATTTTGCGCCCGAAAAAAAGTTTGAACCATCCGAAAGCAAAGGCTATCACTGTCTCAGATTCCCATTTTGGATTATTTTGGATCTCTTTTAATCTTATGTTTTATTTTCACTACTGTATTTGTTCTTTTTTTTTTTTTTTAAAAAGGGGGGTGTTAATTGTTAGTATTGTTATTATTATTTTAATATAGGGTATGTTTTATTTAAATTTAATCTTTAAACTTTAGTCTACAAAAGTTTGTTCCTATTTGGAATTATTGTCTAACCACCGTTGGATTTCAAAGTCTTTGGTGGATTTGTCCTCCGCTCTTGGTTTGCTCCTTTCTTTTTTGAAGTTGTAAATCGGTCCTGGTTCCCGGAAACAGCACCCATGATGCTGTTTGCAAGGGGGGAGCCATGGGCATCGCAACTCCTTTGCCGCACAACCCAGCGACAACCACAAGGAAAGCGACGTTGCCGCCGTTGTCGTCTGTCACCGGAGATCCAACACTGGACATCAAACAAGACTCTTCAGCAGACCTTTCGTCTCTCGCTGGTGAGCAAGCCTGGACTCACTAAAGCAAAGGATGGAGAAACGTAGTGCTCCGGGTATTGCTGGTCCCATCGTCCCTCATCCCGGATGGAGCCGGGGGGAATCAGAGTTTGTAGCAATGTTCGGAGGCATACAAATTCCTAGAAATGTCAACTGGAGCTGCATCTATACTGGTGGTTCCCAAACTTTGGTCCTCCAGATGTTTTGGACTCCAGCTCCCAGAATTCCTGACTGTTGGCCAAGCTGACGGGGGCTCCTGGGAGTTGAAGTCCAAAACACCTGGAGGACCAAAGTTTGGGAATCACTGCTCTACGCTGTAGAAATAATGCAGTTTGGCTGTATCTGGGCTACAGAAATAATGCAATTTGGCGCCGCATGGCTCCGTCCTATGGGATCCTGGGATTCGTAGTTTGCGGTGGCACCCAGGCTCTCTGACAGAGAAGGCTAAGTGTCTTACAAAACAATTAAGTTGAAACAATATAAATTGCAAAATGAAAAGACAATTAAAATATAGTGCACCCCCCCCCAAAATTAAATAATAATAATAATAATAATAATAATAATAATAATGCCCCTCTGCATAGGCAACCGGGGCGGCTTACAACATTAAAAATAAGGGATATCTCTGACCAAGGATGGGACACTTTTGCTAGAGGACTGGACTGAAGTTGCCGAGGAATTCCAGCATAAATGCGATGCAAATATTCTTGGCATAAATTTGTAAGATTTCTTTATTTTATTGGCTTGTTTCCAGGTTGGTTGGCTGGAGTGATATTTGTCGCCTTGGCTCTGATCGGGGCGGCTCTTCTTTGCGCGGCGTTTCGAAAGAAAGGTAAGTCCTTAAAACAGTATGGAAAAAAATCTGGTTGGTTTCCTAGAGGCGAGAGGATTCCTTTTGGGGGGATTTGCAAGACCTTCCCGATGTTTGACAGGTGAAAACTGGGAGCCATATGCAATGCCAGAATGTGGCCAAGATGGCAAAAATTATTGCCAGAGGAAGGAAAAACAAGAGAAGAGAGGCTGCAGCTGTTTGCTTTGGCCTGAGCCGACAGGGAACTACTCTTGCACTTCGAATGCAAACTTGCAGCAATTGAAATGAGCTGAGTGCAAAGGAGGAAAAGTGGAAGGAGCATTGCGCATCGTTGTGCAGAAGTGTGCATTAATATATATTATAAAATAATAATAATAATAATTATCGATTAAAATACCTTACAATTCATATTTCAGTAACATATGCTATTACAGTAGCCTCTCCATTTTGTGCAAAAACGGAAAGTTGCTAAGAATCGAGCCTCATTGATTTGAATGGCTGCGCAGTCCTGCCATAAATAATACATTTATTACATTTATTATTATTATTATGGGCTCATGCACCATTTAATTTCATGGAGCTTGCCCCGAAAACGGAGGGATACGTGTATTTATAATTTCTTCTTCCAACTCAGTAAAGCATATATATTTTTTCCAAGCATCACTTTCTATATGCTCAGCATGCATTCGTGTTTTACTAAATTTTTCCAAACACTGTTTAGGTATGCAAGTCCATACAAATCCCATCTTATATCCACAGATTAACGCTGCCCATCTTCCAGCGACTATACACTACAATTCCCACTACTATTTAAGTACTCCTTAAATCCCCACCTTGCCATTATAGCCCAATTGTTTTCTTATATATTCTCTCACCTGCTCCCAACTTTGGACAAACTCCCTTAGTCTTTCATATTTCACAATTCTGCCATTTTTTAAACTTTTCCAGTTCCAAATCCAATCTCGAATTTCTAGCATTGAATTTTACTTCCATTTTCAAGCAATCAAGTATTCTTGGCTGCTGCAGGCATATAGTATAGTAGTCTTGTTTTTATTATTATTATTATTATTATTATTATTATTATTATTATTATTATTATTATCCAATCCTTCTTCTATCATACTCAATAGATAATGCACACAAAATTGTGCATATATATATATATATATATATATATATATATATATATGCACACTTTTGTGTGCATTATTTATTGAGTCTGATAGGAGGGATATATATATATATATATATATATATATATATAAATTAATGCACACTTTTGTGTGCATTATTTATTGAGTATGATAGGAGGGATATATATATATACATATATATATATATAAATTAATGCACACTTTTGTGTGCATTATTTATTGAGTATGATAGGAGGGATATATATAGATATATACACACACACACACACACATATAAATATATATCTATATCTATCTATCTATATACACACACACACATATATATAGATATAAAATTTGCATGGAGAGAGGTTAAAATAAACATGTAATTTTTTTTGCCTTCCCGGCAGACCAAGATTGTGCTCTTCCGTGTGCCAAAGAGAAACAGGTCAGTGCCAGTGTTTCTTCCGATATAAAAGAGAATCTTAATAGATATAGAATGGGTCCTATGAATGATTTTAAATAATAAAATAGAAGCAAACAAATATCCCATCCCTAGAAAGGAACACAGAAACATGATGCAAATGGGCAATGAGATGATGGAGAGAGCTGCAATGCTGAAAAATTGTGACTGTCCGTTTAGTACTAAATTCATTTCAATGGTTCTGTTTTTGGCCAAAGTCTGAATGCTGGCAGTCGTGCCGTTTCTGGGAAATCTTTGTAATTCTGGCAATTGCAATTAATTTTTCTCCTGCCTCTGGAAGGTCTCCAGCTGTTTTGTTGACTCTATGGAACACATTCCTTTGCTTTCCTGGAACCGCCAGGATTCCTTGTAACCGAAAGCCAGGAAACAAGGAGCAAAAAACAAGCTGATTCTTCTGCAAAACTACAAATCCCAGAATTCTGTAGCGTCGAGCCGCGGCATCGCCGACACGATCTCACTTCTTAGGCTGCATCTGCACTGCAGAAATAATCCAGTTTGACAGCACTATAACTGCTACGGCTCAATGGCATGGATTTATGATCACTTCAGTTTGGTGAGATATCTAGTCTTCTCTGTTTAAGAGCTCTGGTGCCACAATAAACTACAGTTCCCAGGATTTCATAGCACTGAGCCATCGGAGTGAAATCCAGTCTCAAACTGGATTATTTCTGCAGTGTAGATGCAACCGTATCAATATTTTTTTCTTGAATTGTGGTGCCCAGAACTGGACGCAATGTGCGGTATGTCCAAAGCAAAATAGGGTGGCACTATTTCTTCCCTTAATCCTAGTGATCCCCAAACTTTGGTCCTCCAGAGGTTTTGGACTTTAGCTCCCATCATTCTTGACTATGGGTCAAGCTGGCTGAGGCTTCTGGGAACTGAAGTCCAAAACGCCTGGAGGATCAAAGTTTGGGACTCACTCTAGACATTGCACTCTTATTGATGCAGCCTTGGATCATATTAACTTTGTTTGTTGCTGCATCACACTGTTGGCTCGCCTTTAGCTTGTGGTCCCAAATTTCATCTGTTATACTCTGAATGCTCTCTGTTCTCTTCCAGCCATTCTCATTGACTGAAAAGGGGTCAGGCTCTTGGGTCCAGGATGCCAGCGCTCTGGGCCAAGAGGAGCAGAATCTGCTACAGATCTCCGCCTCATCCAGCAGCGGTTCTTTAGAGAACCCAACCGGGTCTGACAAAAGCAGCGGGATCAGTAACATAAGCAGTGTGAAAATGGAAATAGAAAAGCCTCAGCAAAGGTTTGCTCCGTCACACAGCTGTCTGCACCACGGCGGAGCAAATTTGGGTAAGAAACCATCACAATCCCAAGATGCTTGCATTGCCAGAACATTTCTCCCTGTTGAAATTCATTTTGTTAGTGATGGATGGCAGATGCTGTTTGTAAACTGGTTCTCTTTCTCTTTGGACAGAGCAAGCCGGCAGCAGAGGAACACATGTGAACGTAAGCTGCGTGGTCAGTGTCTGCGGCTCAGACCACAGTTTGCAATTCCAACCAGGGAATGGTTTGCATGCTACAAATCCCAGATCTTGCACTGCAGCGGAAGACGACCTTCCCCTTTCGAAGGAAGAAAGCCCCGAGGAGAAAGAGCCCAGCAAACAAATGGCGGTGGAAGTGGAGGACAGCATGGACATTACCGATTACGGGGAGGGAAAGCCACCTCCGCTGAGCATACAAGACGTCGGCATGAAGGCGACATGAAAACGTGGATCCCGTATCAAACGTCTGGATGAGTTTTTTTCCAAACCAGCTTGTGCCTTGTTTAGGAAAAATTGCGGCGGCCGATCCTGGTGGCTGGCAAATCTCAGGTGCTTCTTGCAAAAATGGAAAAGACTTGGACAGAAACGAAGCTCTTTTTAAAATAAATCCCAGCGATTGTAGGGGATCGGAGGGCAATGGAAAAGATTCTGGGATGCTTTGGTTGCAAACAAGTTCTTTGCAACTGCAGGGATGTGGCTCTCTCAGCTAACACCCCAAAAATATGCCCCCATGCTCTCTGTCTGCCTTTTTGCTGTCTTTTGCAAAACCTACTGTCTTGTTACTTGGTTTCCTGCTTGTTGGTTCAGTGCAGAAGGTTCTGGGTTCAAGTCCTGGCCAGCCAAGGAATGCTACCTGTGTATATATGTTTCAGAGAAGGGACCAAAACTGTGTTAGGGTTTCTGCCTTGCATACAAAAAGTCTGGTGCTCAGTCCAAGAATTTCCCAGCAAAAGATCATGCCCAGGACCTTGGAGAGCTGCTTATCCATATAAGATCATCATGAACAGCATGGATCAATGGCTTTCCTTGGAATAAAGCCTCTTCCAATGATCTGCTTGAATGTGAAAAGCTAGATTTTTTAAAAGCAAGACAATAGGTACATGACCTTACTTTAATGGCCATATCCCTCTTGTCTGCACCATGGTTGTGTATCTTTTCTCCCCAAATGTCATTTATTCTCTATGCCCTTTTCCCCCCCAAACTTTTAGGTCCAGTTTCAGTTCTAATTCCCATTTTTATGGTGCATTGTAAATAGATAGTGAAGAAATATCATGAATTACTGATGGGGAGGGGGAGGAAAAAGCCATAGTTGTGTAGAAAGTATTTTTTTTTTAAGAGAAAAAGGATGCATCTGCATTGCAGTAATAATCTGGTTTGAGACCACTTTAACTGCCATGGCTCCATGCTATGGGATCCTGGGATTTGTAGTTTTGGGAGAGAGCTCTGGGGCCACGACAAACTACAGTCCCCAGAATTCCATTGCATGGAGCCATGGCAGTTAAAGTGGTCTCAAACCAGATTATTTCTGCAGTGTGGGTGCATCGCACTGAGCCTTTTTGTGTGCAACCAATCTGTCTCATTTGCAAAATTTTAGGGAGTCCATTTTATTGGATGTCTTGTTCTATGTAGTCCTATTTTTTCCCTTCCATGCCTTCTGTCTTTTTTTGTTACCAAAGGAAATCCGTTAAGGAAGAAAAAGTAGAATATCTGTGTTTTTGCTAGTAGTGCAAGTAGCATCTTTCTGAAAGTTTCTGTTACAAGACTTTACAGGATGGAAGCTCTTCTATTGTGTCTGCTGACTGAGCTGTGATAAAGAAGACTGTAGCTAATTTTGCTTCTTTTTGCAAAATGCATTATAGTTTACCTCCAGAAACATACAAACAACTTGGCTTTGATACTGAGTGACCCTGAGTGGCTGAAAGATGAATGAATGAATGAATGAATGAATCCCTCTGTCCTTGCTGTCAAAGAGCATGAAAATAAGCTTCTCCCAACTGTATAGTTATTGCTGTTGTTTGTTGCTTCTTTTGCAAACTCGGACCTTGCAAAGTTGGGTCATTGCGGGTAGGATTTCTGGACCCACAAAGTACAGGTTCAAAAGTGTTCAGTTCCATTTCAGTGTGCCATATGATGTAAATAAATCTGATTTTTCCACTGATCTGTAGTCATTCTGACATGCATGCGTGCTATCACACTTCTATGCCTGCTCAAGTTCCTAAATGCAGTGTGAACGTTTAAGCAAATATTTGTATGGAAATAAAATAACGGGACGCACACAGTGCCACAAACTGAGGGTACATCTACATGGTAGGTATAATGCAATTTGATACCACGTTCACCACCATGGCTCCATCTGACAGAGTCCTGGGAATTTAGGCTGCATCCACACTGGAGAAATAATCCGCTTTGACCACCACTTTCATTGCCATGGGTCCTCCAATAGAATCCTGGGAATTCAGGCTGCATCCGTACCGGAGGAGTAATCCAGTTTGACACCGCTTTCACTGGGAATTTAGGCTGCATCTGCACTGGAGGAATAATCTGGTTTGATACCATTTTAACCTCCATGGCTCAGTGTGGCGGGATTCTGACAAATGTAGTTTGTTGTGGATGTAAATCCAATAAATAAACCAAACTAGCTTCTGACTTATGGGGAACCTAAGGAGAACTTACTGGGTTTTCTTGGGAAGATTTATTTGGGGTTTTTTTCTTCCTCTGTGGCTGAGAGAGTGTGACTTGCCCAAGGTTACACAGTGAGTTTCCATGGCTGAACGAGAATTCAAACCCTGGTCTCCAGTACTCAGAACCATATACTATGGTGGCCCTCTGGTTATTCTTGTTAGTACAGATTTGAGTCTCCCAATGATCCAGAATTCCAAAATCTGAACTATTCCAGAACCCAAAACTATTTGAGACGGTGGTCCTTTTGCTTGCTGATGTACCTAAACTTTTATTTCATGCACAAAATTAAAAAAAGGAAGGCAAAGAACTCTACAAAGACCAAATGCAATGGGATGCAATGCAAACTTGACATATATACATACAACATACAAGGTACAGAAGAACAGAAGCATAGAAGAGGAGAAGAAACCGGAATGTGTGTGTGTGTGTGTGTGTGTTTAAAGCGGTGTCAAACTGGATTATTCCTGCAGTGCAGCTGCCAGGCAGCCATAAGAAGGAGCCAGAGCCAGGTTTGCCCATTGACACACAGCCGAGCAGCCCTTGTGTGTCGTTGCATGGGCGTGTTTTGTGCGTTTGTATGCCTGTTTTTGGTACTCCATCTCCCAGCATCCCCTTCCTGCCCTGAAACTCTAGCTCAGGCTTCGAGTGCGGCCTAGACGCCTCCCGTTCCCTAGGCAACGCCGGGCCACGCCACGCCCCCTCGGAATGGGGCGTTCGATTGGCTCGGCGCTCGCTCGCTCGCCCTGCCTGCTGCCTGCCTGCCTGCGCTCCATGGCTCGGCGCTCGGCGATGACGCAGGGGAGCATCAGCTGCTCTTAAGGCAGGACGGCCCAAGGAGCGGAGCAGCCTTTCCCAGAAGCCCCTGGGGCAGCCATTGCCCCTGAAGGATCCTAAGCAGAGGAGGCTCTCACCTGGACAGGTAAGCTCACCTGCATCATGGGAGGGACTCTCCGAAGGAGAAGGGGGACTCAGGCTTTGGAAAGGGAAGCCCCAGTTCCTCCTCTGCCCTCCCACCTTCTCAGATGCCCTTAAAGGGTCCTGGTTTCCTTTTCCTCCTCCCGCTTTCCCCCTTTTTTACTTCCAGATTGCTTCAAATGCATGATCTCTTGGCTGATCCATCCTAGGTAATTCTTTGCAATCCCACTTGTTTGGCTGCTTTTATAAATGTCTGGCTTCTTTCTTCTTCTCTCATGTTCCCCGTTTTGTCCTCAGCTAGCTTCAACTGTGTACCTTCTATCTGTCTCTATTGGGCAGGAACAGCCTCCCTTGCTCCTCTGCCCTCCCACTTTCTCAGATGCCCTTAAAGTGTCCTGGTTTCCTTTTCCTCCTCCCGCTTTCCCCCTTTTTTACTTCCAGATTGCTTCAAATGCATAATCCAGGGGTAGGCAACCTTTCCCCTTTAAGGGCCGAGGGACTTCAGCTCCCAGAAGCCTCAGCCATGTTGGCCAATAGTCCCATGTTGGCCAATAGCTCCTGGGATTCTGGGAGCTGAAGTCCCTCGGCCCTTAAAGGGGAAAGGTTGCCTACACCTGGCATAATCTCTTGGCTGTCCCCATTTGGCAGGAGCCGTCCTAGGTAATTCTCTGCAATCCCACTTGTTTGGCTGCTTTTATAAATGTCCTGACTCCTCTCTTCTCCTCCCACTTTCCCCTTTTTTGTCCTCAGCTGGCTTCAACTGCATACCTTCTATCTGTCTCTATTGGGCAGGAACAGCCTCCCTTGCTCCTCTGCCCTCCCACTTTCTCAGCTGCCCTTTGGGGAGGGAGGAAAGGAGGAAGGAAGGAAGGAAGAGAGAAGAAAGAAAGAATGATTATCTGGTTGTACAGGTTGGAGCTCTCCCTGTTCTGGATCATCATCAAGGCAATTCTGTGCATAAAATAACTATAATAATATAGGTTTTGGAAGCAAGTGTCCCGGCAGCAGAGGTGTGTCTGACCACATAGGGCATCATCTTCATAAGAGGAATCGCTCCAAAGAAGAAATGCTAGCAGCCATTTTAAAAAGAGCCAGAAGCTGAAGGCTGTCTGACAAAAATCCCTGGATCTTGTGATAGATAGAGATGGTGACCCAAACTCTGAACTCCACAGGATATCTATCTGAAATGCTCTGTCTCTTTCTGTTTTTCAGGTCAGTGCCTTTTCACGATGGAAGAAAGCGGCCAGGAATGACCAAGAAGTCCTTGTTATCTTCTCCTGGGAAGTAGTCATGTTGGAGGGATTGATCGCCTGGGTTCTCAACAATTACCTAGGCAAATACGTCAGTAACTTGAACACAGATCAACTCTCAGTAGCTCTTCTGAAAGGTAAGATATGAGGATGGTACTAAGGATTTCCCCAAGGATTTCATTAGAGCCGGCCATATACTTCTTGCGCTGGTGCGGGAGATGGAAATCCCCCGTGACATGGGTAAAATAAAGCCATTGGTCATATTTTGGAGAAACCGGAGCTGTGGAGTTGGTGAGCCAACCTTCAGCTCTGACTCCAAATCTTCTGCTTTTCTGCTTACTCTTTCATAAATAGCAAATGTATATTAACTAGTAATACCCAATTTAGAGCCAGTGTGGTTGTTTGAGCATTGAACCATGATTCTGGTGACAAGGGTTTAAGTTCCTGCTCAGCCATAGAAAACCATTGGGTGACCATGGGCAAGTCACACTCTCTCAGCCTCCGAGGAAGCCAAAGGGAAACTCCCTCTGAACAAATCCTGCCATGCAAACCCCATGATAGGAGTCACCATCAGTTGGAAATTACTCGAAGGAAAACAACAGCAGTTCCCATTTTACTGTAATAAAATGGTAGCATGAGGCATTGCATCACCATCATGTCAATTATCTGGCTACTTAATAATAATAATAATAATAATAATAATAATAATAAATTATTTTTATCCTGCCCCTCTGCATAACGCAACCGGGGCGGCTTACAACATTAAAACATACATTTTCATACTTGCATTGATAGAACATGAAATATTTATTTGTTTAGGAAAGTGTTCTTTTTTGGACATTTTAGATTCTTGCAGAAAAACACGTGCAACAAACTGTACTTAGTATTGTAAGGTGTTTTTTTTTATTATTTTGAAGTCAAAGTCCGAGTTGGCACATTTCTACCAACTCCACCCAAAATTGCTTCCAACCCTGACTTGCAACTCCGCAGCCCTGGGAAAAACTGTGGATGATGGTCGCTCAAATGTAGGAGAACTAGGTTGAGATCTCCACTCATTTATGAGATTTTGGTAACTTGCTTTCTTTGTTTTGCTAACTATAATACAATTAGCAATCAGGCAGCCTTCTGTTACATGCAACAGTTACATTTCTTGCAAATTACAGAAAAGCTATAGAGTGCAACAATGTAATTATAACCAATTATAACATATTTAGCAATGTAGATCTGTAAGGGGATAGTTCACATGTAACTACAAGGTTTATAGAAGAATGTGCCACCAGTCCTTCTGGAATTATGCTTAGAGGAGATTTTTGAATAGTCCTTTAGCCCGCAATTGTATATTTGCACACGCGTGTGTGCAGAAATCTTTGTTTGTGTCGGAGTTTGCTTTGAAGCAAAACTACCAGCCTGAGTTTCTGGAATGAAGAACAGACTGAAGATGCAAAATGCACTTTTGGAGACTGTTATTTAATGATTTATATGGGCTGTTTTCCCTCTCCTCTACCTCCCATCTTGGGTTGATAAGTGGTAGTGTATTGAACCACCTCTTTATCTTTGCTGTACCATAATAATGTGGCGTTCTCCCCAAAGAGATCTCAGGGTGCCAAATGGAGGGGAAAGTTTGGGAATCTTATCGGTTTTTATGCAATGATCTCTTGTTCTTTCAGGTGCTGTCGAGTTGGAAAATTTGCCGTTAAAGAAAGATGCCTTGAAGGGATTGCTGCCGTTTGAGGTCAAAGCTGGTATGTATTTTGGGGTAGAACCATAGAAATGGAAAGGGCCCCATACTGAGGCTAATCCCTTGATCAATGCAAGAAATCCAGCTGGAACATTCCTAGCAGGTAGTTGTCTTGCTTCATTTTGAATCATAGAATTATAGAGTTGGAAGAGACCATAAGGGCCATCCAGTCCAACCCCTTGCCATGCAAGAACTCCCAATTAGCGTCCAAAGGAGAAGACCCCACCACCTCTCTAAGCAATTGTTTCCATTGCCAAACTTCTTTCTTACTGTCAAGAAGTTCCTTCAGAATGATCAATCGGAATCTACCCTCCTGTAACTTAAAACCATTAGACCTGGCCCTACTCTCTGGGACAGCAAAAAATAAACCTATCCCTCTCTATGGGAGCCCTTAAGATATTTAAAGACTGCAATCATACAATCCAGTCTTCTTTTCACCAAGCTGAACATGATCAGCTCCTTCAACTTATTCTCATGTGTTTTGCTGTCCGTACCTCTTGTCTTCCTTGTTGCCTTTCTCTGAACCCAAGAGATGGATGTATTAAAACAAGAAAGATCGCCTTTAATGTTCATGTTTGCATGATGGCAGCTCGTATGCAGCATTTTTAACAGGTTTCCTGTTGGTGATCTGTCACTTATAGGATGACTTCTTGTGAATCTAAGTCATTTTGAGGCAATGACAAACAGTGATCATCATTTCCCCCAATAATGCTGTTTGTCATGAATGCCAGATGCTGTTCCCCTGGGAAAAATGTTTTTAATGTGTGAGTGCTAACCTTGTTCTTTTGAAACGTTGTAGGTTTTATTGGCAAGATAACACTACAAATCCCATTTTATCGTCCCCATATTGATCCCTGGGTGATATCTATTTCAAAACTGCACCTCATTGGCTCACCAGAAAAGCAAGAAGACTTTGATGAGGAAAGAGAGAGGCTGCTGGAAAAAGAGAACAAGAAAGCACTTTTATTAGCCCTGGAAGAAAAATGGAAAGTGAGTCATTTAAAGTTGTCAATAAATGGTCTTACTTACATTTGAAATATGACAGATTACACTGATGTCTCAAATATAATTTCTTGTTTGGAAGACTGTTTGTACTCAGAATGGAGAAAATGGTTTCTTTTGCAATCTGCAAATAATCCAGATTTGTTTTATCATTTAAAATAAAAAAATCAAGCTTTAACAGAGGGTTTAGTAGTGATGAAGCTTCTGTATTAAAGTTCCAGTGGGTGAATATTGGTATTGTTTTATGATGGTATTTGGGTTACTCTTACTGGATTGAAGTGGTGTTACCTTTCTGAGGACCAGACATCTATTTGCCACATGTACACTTCTTGGGAAGATATGGCTCCATGCCATTTTCTTTGTTGTGAAATAGAAATACATAGTTGTCATGTGAAACAGGTACTCTGATAATGCAGTAAGCATGCTCTTTCCTACACAGAAGTAAGATCCAGACTGAAAAGTTTACAGATGTGAAGTAGCCCTCATTTACACTGGCAAGACTTGACAGCTTAATTTTCTTTCCTCTTTCCCTTTGCTGTGAGTTGTGCATGTGGATCAAGTGAGAGTGTTTCTAGATGCCAGCTTGGATTAGTTTGCCTATCCTGCCTTCTGTACTTATTATTTACCCATGTTGGATGCCTGTTAATAGTATGCAAGGAATCTGGAGTACCTGCATTTTCAGAAGCTTAGTGCAATAAATCATTTCTAGGTCTTATGTTTTCTTTGTATGTACAAAATGAGAGTTTTTCCCCTTCTCTTTCCAGAAAGAACGGGAGCAGGTAGCAGAATCTTACTGGTATTCAGTCACTGCATCTGTTGTCACAAGGATTGTAGAGAACATTGAAGTAAGTTGGATGGATATACATCTCCCTTGTTTTCCAAGATGGTATTGATGTCTTCCCAGCACCCCTTATATTATTTTAATGTTAGCAAATCCTCCCCCAAATCCAGGTTTGGCTTGCCATAGCTAAAGACCACATTAGAAGGATGTGTCAGGTGTTGCTTTTGCATCTTACCTGCCATGAATTTATGGGTAGGCTGAAGTATGGTGGTAAGCAATCCTTAACAACAACATTCTTGCAGAAAAAGCAGTCATCAATAGATAATTTTGGCAGTTCTTTCTGACAGTAAGGATAGATGTTGGTTAGCAAATAGGACTGGATTCTGTCCATATGTGCTGTTATTAAAATGTTTTTATTGATATTATTTCTGCATTGATTTTAACTTGTTTCGTAGAGACTAAAAAGAGCCCCAAATTCTCCCTTTTTTTCTCCTTTTTCAGTTAAATATTCAGGATGTCCACCTGAGGTTTGAGGATGGGGTCACTAATCCATCCCAACCGTTTGCCTTTGGAGTCTGCATAAAAAATGTGTCTGTGCAGAATGCAGTAAATGAGCCAGTAAGTAAACTGTGTACAGTCACCAAAGTGCATCTGTGATCTTGTGCTTTGAATCAGGGTAGGAATCATGCATCCCTCCAAGTGGACTATTATCTCCTAGCATTCCTCACCTTATGGCTATATTGGCCAGGGCTGCTAGGAGTTGTAGTCCAAGAACATTGGGCAGCCCACATGATTCCCACTCCCACTGTAAGTGTAGGCATGTTGGAGACAAGGGAATATATTTCAAATATCAGCTGTTTCCATGGATGTTTATTGAACCAAAGATAGAAAAGAAGAAAAAAAGAAATATAGAATTCATTATTGTTTTCATATGCCTTCAAGTCATTTCTGGGTGCGTCCCTTTCAGGGTTTTTTTGTGTGCAAGATTTGCTCGGAGGGGGTTTGCCCTTGCCTTCCCCTGAGGCTGAGAGAATGTGCCTTGTCCCAGGTCACCCAGTAGGTTTCCATGGTTGAGTAGGGATTCGAACCCTGGTTTCCAAAGTCATAGACTAATGCTCAAACCGCTACACCATGCTGGCTTCCCAATACAGAGTACTTTAAGTAAAGTAAAATATATCAATATAAAATAATAATGTTCAAAGGGAGTAATCTATGCTGGCTAGTCAATGCAGTGTGCTACGGTTCCATTGTGGTTCACACAGTTTTTCCTCATTCTAAGGTGGAAGCACTGATGAAGAAAAAGCAGCTGGACATTGCTGACTTCAGTATCTATTGGGATACAAAGTGTGTTTTATTGGGAGACCTGCCACCTGGGGAGCTGCAGGTAGGAGCAACCAAGTGTAGGTTGGGGCTGGAGAAGAGAAGAGATGCTTCTTTTATTTTTAGGAATTAACATGCTTATGATCTGCAGAAAGCTATGGATGGAAGTATGGAGAGCTGTGACCACAACTATATCCTGGAGCCTGTGTGTACATCTGCTCTTCTCAAGCGAAACTGTTCCAAAGAACCCCTCAGGTCACGGAATAATCCACGACTTGAGTTTGACATCCAGCTAGAGACAATACCACTAAAACTTTCTCAGGTAAAATATTGTTTTGTTGGAGTTGTTCTACAAACAGCATTCTTGCATAGATTAAATATGGAAGTTAACATTGTTGGGGAAATACATTTGTGTATGTGTACTGAATATCAGATACGTTTGTGTCAAGACTGAGTGTCAAACCACAAATAGAATGTTACTATGGGCAAAACCTCTTAACTTTTTATCAACATTTTTAAAGTTTGCAAACCAGGAGCTGCAAGAAATGCAACAAGTAATTTGCAAAATAGAAAAGCTTGCACAGAGTTTGAATGCTTTGTTAATTTTGTAAGTTTAGCAGCCGTGTCTCTTAACTGTGGGTGATTTTTTTGATCCTCGGAGGCTTTATATTGCCTACTTAATTAACTACAGTGTGTTGTATTTTCATGCAGACACAATACCGACAAATAATGGATTTCTTGAAAGAACTGGATCGGAAGGAAAGGCAGCTCAAATTCAGACGATGGAAGCCAAAGGTCACAGTATCCCAAAGGTATGACTTCTTTTTGGTTTGGTGCCAATCTGTATTGAAGAGGGTATGTACTCCTGGATTCAGCTCTCAGTCTGGATAGAGAGTGCATTTCTACTGTTAGTGCTAGCGTGCCAACAGGCATGTGTCCTTGGAGATGTCAGATCTGGTTGCATTGGCACATGGTGTAGTTAGGTCCTGTTTGGACCACTAAGTCTTTGGGTACCTTCAAAACCTAAGTGAAGATGTGAACCAAAGTCTTTCTAGGCCAAGTCATTGTGCTAACCACTACACTATGCTGGCATTTCCCCTATATCCCAAGTGCAGATGATGGGATTGCATCAGCACTGCCTAGTAAATTGTCCCAGCGTATTAGGGAGTGCACTGAATGGAGTCTGAAAAATAAATGGCAGCCATTGGAGGACAAGGGGTACAGGGGTCTTATCAACCTTTCGTGGTTGTTCCTGAGGTCGCCTATGTTGCTAACTGAAATTTCTTTCCTCGGAATCCTTTCAGCTGCCGAGAATGGTGGAGGTTTGTCCTGAATGCACACATTGCAGAGATCAGAGAGCAGCGGGAACGATCTTCCTGGGAATTTGTCTTGCATCGGGCCCGAGATGCAGTGCTTTACACGGATCTATATTACAAGACAGTGAAAGAAGTGGAACTTTCTGCAGATGAGCAGGTATTGGGAAACTACATGGACAATGCCTACAATCTCTGTGAGACTTGGATATCTCTGTGGAGCTGGTGTGCATGGTTCTAATGTATAATTGTAGCATTTTGTGGTGGGTTCTTTCAGTTGCTGATATTTTTATATTTTGAGTACTGGCTTCTGGCTTAATCTGTTTTGAATACACATTTAGCTGTGAGCCACATAAAATATGTTGACACAACTAGCTTATTTCCAAATGTTACACTGCATGAATAGTAATTTCAAAAGGTCTATGATAGACCTTTTCCCCACCCAGTTACTGTGCAACTCAGCTGCTAGTTTAGTGATATTTTTTTAAAAAATTACTTCTTTCTGGCTGGATTTTAGAAAATTAAACCAGTTAGCTTGTGGTGATGGCAGTGATGTTCTTAGAAGATTGATTTTCAGTTCATAGTGGCTCACATCGAAGGGTAGAACACACTCTTAAAATAAAAATGAGCTCCATCGAAATAGGAGATAGCATATAGTGTTCTGTCCCCTGCCACCTTTGCCCTGGTATTTGGTGTTAGATGGCTCTGTGGTGGGCAAGGTAACAGTCAGCTGGAACAGAAGCAGGCATCTGGTGTTGCCTCTCTCTCTAACTTTGATTCCTCACCAAAGAATATTCGGTGTTAGATGGCTGCGTGGCTCAGAAATGAGTTGCAGAACCAGTTCAGAACAAGGGCAGTGTTGGCTGTTAAAACTGACTTTAAGTGTGGGTGTCATGCTGAATGGACAAGGCAGGGACACTTTTCACCGCTTGTAAAAACACAAAGTTCTCTCCCCTTTGTTCAGTGCATTCCCAGTTATAGTTCTCTTTGGCACTGAGACATTCATTTGAGGTTGTTGGTGGTTTGTTCTGACTAGATTTTGCCATCCTTTGCCCATGCTGTGTACTACTAGCATGAAAGCAGAGAAACATTGGCTTGATTTGGATGCAACACGTTGCAGCTTAATAAATGGAGGTAAGCATAAGCCTTGGTCCCCATCTGCCCTTCTTAGTGTGCCACAACTGAAGACTTCCTGGGTGAGTTAACCACAATCTAATCTTCTGTTATATCTGAATTAGAAAATGATGGTTATAAGGATCTGATAACACTACTTGAACTTGGTTTGTTCTGAACCTGGTAACCATGGGTACCAGCTAGTCCTGGTTTGTTCTCATCCATATTTTCTCTGAGCTGTAATGAGAAATTAAGCTTCATTCACAAGGTGGTCTTCAGCTGTGACATGCCAAGGAGGTAAATGGTGGTAGACATGGATAGTGTATTATCCGTATTATCTTGGTTTAAATAAGCTACAACATGTTACATCTAAATTGGGGCCATTATATAATTCACACATTTTAAAATTAATTTTAATATAATTTTAACATTATACTATGAAGATTTTTAAAGAGCAAGAATCCTATTGGTGGGGGGGGGGGGAAGAGCTGAGACATCGTCTGTATTTTCTTAACTATTTACCAGTGTTTCTATTTGCCACCTGCAGGAAGAAATGGAGCGCATTGAGGATGAGCAAACATTTGAAGAGCTGAAAATCTTACGTGAACTAGTTTACAAGAAGTCCTGCGAGCTGGCTGAGGTGGGAAATTTAAAAAATTGAAGTATTTAGTCACTTTGTGGTTTTGAGTCCCAGATGGGGAAAAGGAGAATTATGATATTATTACTGCTGCTGCTACTACTACTATTATTGTAATTATTGTCATGATTTGGGAGCTAATACGTTTTTTAAAAAGAAGAAAGAAAGTCATTGCTGAGGGCCATAACAACAATCCACTTTGCCCTTTCCGATTTGTTGTAGGGATGCATTATCACTCTAAATTACAAGAAGCAGTACCTTTGGACCCCTTAATCTTTGTTCATGTACTTGCTTATTTTAAACAGAGTATTAAGGAGCCCTTATCCGATTCCTTGGAGGCAGCGTCTGAAATTGAAGTGGAAGCTTCCAAAAGCAGCAAGAGCGGGATGCTTCAGTATCTCCAGTCTTGGTTCCCTGGTTGGGGTGGATGGTACAGCGATTCACAGGAAGCCATGGAAACGGACACTTTTGAAGGGCTGCTTTCGGAAACGTCAGAGAGATGGAGGCCAGAAGATGCCACTGGTATGGAAAAAAAATCTGGGTTGCTGTATGAATGTACTATAGCCACAGGGATACTGCAGTGTCACAATAATAGTGGCCTGATAAGAGCCAGCATAGTTTAGTGATTTGTGTGCTGCTTGGTCATAAATCCCACTGGGTTGCAAGAAAAAGTTGCACTTTTTCACTTAGAGGAAGCCAAGGGTAAACCCCCTCTGAACATTTCTTTCAGAGAAAACCCAGTTATAGTTTCACCTTAGGGTCACCCCTAACTTGAAGACACACAACAGCAACAACAAAGTTCTTTTTTTTCCTTACTATTGAGTTTGGTTGTTTTTTTTTCTGTTTAGTAAAGTGTAAATACTAAAGCTGTATTTCAGGGGAAGAAACTAGCAAAGCCATGTCTGGGGATTCCTTGCTTAAGAAAACTGTATGAAATTCATGGGGTTGCCATAAAAAACTTGAAAGCACATACAGACACACAAGGTGTTATTTGGCTCAAGATCATCTAATGCACTTCGTAACTTAGTAGAGTTTTTGAATTTGAGTTTTTTCTACCTTATTCCTGTGATCTGTCCTTTCCACCATGCTGGCTTTTAGAGTCAGCGTTGTAGCGTTGACTTTTCCCCCTGCTCTGTCTTGGACAATATGTTACATGTCATGGGCAAATTATAATTGGGTTCTCAACTGTAGTTAAGAACTCAAGAAAAAGACCTTACATGAGTCTTCTTGGAAGTTTCCGGAAGGGACTTTTGAGGGACTTTTCCACTAGTTCTGCAAACTCTTCTGATTCCTGGCATTGGAAGGCTCTAAGGTCAGCAAAAAAAGAACTATGAAAATAGATTTTGTGTTAAGTAACAGAAAACGTTTATTCCTTTAGCAATTAATTCCAATGGATACAATTTAAAATTTCATCCTGTTGTATAAATGTCACTAAAATTTGTTGTGCTGTATGTTAAATTATTAATTTGCTACTGTTGAGTTTGGCAGATCTGTTCACAGGTGGTTGTAGGGTTTTGTGAGTTTTTAAAACGTTCTTAGCCTCTGCTGTTTGTTCTCATTAAACTAGGTGCAGATGAACTTTTTGATCCAACTGCTGATGTCTCCAACATAAATACCTTCACAAAGAGGGATCATGTGTTGGCAAAGTTAAACCTTCAGCTTCAGGGTGGCTCTGTCACTTTGCTGCACACAGAGAAGGGAGGCTCGAAGGCCCACGAAAGAGCTTTCATGCAGCTGGAGTTTTCAGGTATATGGGAAAAAAAATTATTTTGGTTCTCACAAGGGTTTTTCTGCTTCTGCTGTCTAAGCCCATTTCAATACTGCCATATAAAACAGGATTAAGTTGTGACTTTTCTGCAAACCATCATGCTCTATGAGGAGCAGCTTTGGGAGCTCCCATGTTTAGCTGGGGAAGGTTTATATGAGATACCTATGATGCAGAAGATAGCAGTAGCTGTACCACTTCAAACACATTGATAAATACTCATTGGCACCAAAAATTCTGTTTTACTCTTCACCCTACCCAGTAACATAAGAATGTAACTTTGGGCTTCTTGTCATTTGTTTTCCAGGAGTCACCATCTTGGCAGAAACTCTTCCCCGCAGGAATTCCTCCCTTTTCAAGGTTCAGCTTGGTAGTCTCTTCCTCCGTGACTTAGCCACAGAAGGAACTATATTTCCTGTCCTTGTCTTCCCTAATCCGGTATGTTGAGTTGCATTGATACACATAACTTTTAACAGTTGCAGAACTTAAATGTGTTATATTGGGTTGATCACTGAATAACTTAATAACTGAAAAAGAAATCAATTTTTTGCTAAAATATTTTTTTTCCAGTTTTCTGGAGGTTGGTTAAGTATCTACATTCCAGTATCATAACTTTACATCCTTGAAAGAATAGAACTTGATGCTGTGGCTTCCTCAAATGAAGGCAAAGGCAAATCCCCTCTATACAAATCTTGCCAAGAAAACCCTGTGATAAGTTCACCTTAGAGTTGCCATAAATTCAAAATGTTTCAAAAGCACATAGCAGCAACCAACGTTTATGAAAGTATTTCCATTTTGCCCATTCACTTGCGAACTATTTTCCCAATTCTAACTATTACTTTTTAGTTTGTAAATCAGCCCCATTTGTCTTGGATCCAGCAATTACTTCTCTTGAAGCTTGCTTCTTTAAGAATCTGTGTCCCAGCAGCCTTCTGTGACTACTAAAACTAAACTAAACCAAACCTGCTTTGAAGTCTAGGAAATTGTCTGGAGCCAGAGTTTGGTTTTAGAGGTTGCAGATGGCATTATTACAGTTACAGATGTCCATTTGCTGTTTCCATAGGTGCACTGTTACATAGAGGAATAGCTAAAATTACAGTAAAGTACAGACAAATGTGATTTAAAAATTGTTAATGAATGAGGCACATAAGGTACTTAAAATCTCTTTTGTTCTTTTTAGCAAAAAGAAGTTGGCTGTGCCTCTTCCATTGGTCTCCAGACTTCCTCTTCAGATGCAAGTAACCAGAGTACTGGTAATTCTTTGTATTTTTACAGCACATCTGTATCCACAGTCTAATTTCTTTCTTTCCATTTATACCAATTCCTAAATGCATATGAAATTCTTCAACTTGCCTGAGTATAAGGTAGCTTTCCCATACCTGATGCCCTCCAGATATTTGGATTACAAATTCTTCGTCCACTAACATGGTCTGTGATGAGGGATTGTGGGAAATGCTGAAAAGCACTAATATCGAAGGGATGTGTATGTAGACTTACAATTAAAATGAATAGGTGGCAATCAAGACTAGGATAAGCAGGTTTAATTTGTAGGCTATTGGAGTTGACATTGGACTTGAAAACAGTTAAACAGACATTTTCCTAAATCTGTGTTCGAGACATTATTGTGAAGGATGCTACCTTGTATATTGGCAGGTGGTTACTCTTTGTTACTGTTATTGAATTGTTTAGAAACGTTACATCTTGTGGTTCTCCTACTCCCTTTTATTACCATAAATTGGCCTGATCATAGAAAGACAGCATACAGATGAGATCATAAGTGTTACATCAGTGCCTTTGCTGATGTTTGTTGTGCTCTGCTTTGATTCAGTCGCTGATCCTGCTGTTCCAGTTTTTGAGATGCTGTATGAGCGAAACCCGGTTCGTAGCAATTTTGAGAGACGCCTGGAAGTCAATACCCAGCCTCTGAATATTATTTACAATCCGCAAGCCATTAGGAAAGTGGCCGATTTCTTCTACAAGGGAAGGGTTCATACCTCAGGTTAATCCCCATCCCCATTTTACATATCTTTCTGTATTCCTTTATTTTCCTCTTCTTTTCCCCCCTCCTACTTAGCACTCTAAAATAGCAATCAGGATTTACTTTGGTACAAGTGTACAGTGGGTTTTCAGATTGTTAGACCATGAAATTCATTGCTCTGTGGTGTGATGTTTAACAGCTTAGATGATGATTAATGTGGTGTGATGTGTTTGACGTGGTGTGAAGTTGAGTACTTTAATACCTGTCCAGAATATTTGCTTAGAAGTTAGGAATAGTCACCCCAATTGATTAGTTTAGTCATCCTTTTTCTGGCATTTAAGTTCATTAAAGAGGGAAAAAATTGATCTAGCTTTCAGTATTGCAGTTACAGATTTGTAACAGAGTTATGAATCCTTAACTGCTCTGTATTCTGTAAGACTAAGTAGTCTTACTGTAAGACCATGTAAATGCCCCTCAGCGCACCCTAAGAGCCAGCAGCCAGATTGAGCAAAGGAGGTCCATTCAACTTCCAATCGGGACAGAAGGAGAAAGATACGAACTTGTGACAATGAGACGCAGATCCCCTGTTGCAAGTCATTATCACAGCCTTGCTTCCTGACAAGAGAGAGCTGGAACCTTAATTCTCCTTGCACACCAGTTGGAAGTTGATTTAACCTCTTTGCCTGATCTTAAGGTCAGCTAGAAGTGGGTTGGGCCAGGAGACCTTACATATTAGTAGCCGAGGTGGAATAGCTGAGAAAGTTCTTTTAAATCTCCTACTACATAGACTGTTGTGAGCTAGGGTGGTATAATGGATTGAGCATTGGACTACAACTCTGGAGACCAGGTCCCAGTCCACTGATCACCACTTTTGAGTTGCCCTGTTGTAGACCAATTTATTTCCAGTAATGGTTAGTTTTCTTTTAATTGTACAAAGCGTTGTACCAACATTTGCTGCTTTTGGCACAGGTTTTGGATGTCAGTCTGAGCTGGAGCTGAGAGTGGCTGAAGCTGCCAGAAGACAGTACAACAAGCTTAAAATGCAGACGAAAGCTGAAATTAGGCAAACAATCGATCGCTTGCTCGTGGGGGATTTCATTGTAAGTGGATTGGAAAGAATGGTGACTGGTTTCTTTGGCTCTACACCAAACAGTGTGTAAACAGCTTAATGGAATGTCAGTTTCCATAGTGCAAAGAGAAGGACCAACAGGTCTGACACTTCTGGCACAAAAGAGGAAGATGGTACTTTTGAAAAATATTCTGAAATATTAAACTTACTTCATTGAATGGTCTGTGTAGATTTTACAGACTCTAGTGGGTACAGAGTATGACCGGTAGGAAAAAGGCTTAGAGCAGGGGTGGCAAAACAACTGTTTTTGTAGCCTTCATCTCCAGACTTTCTTAAAATAACTTTTCCGGGCCTTTTCTTCTCCTTGGAGCCCCTGGAACACAAGTTTGCCTTTTCAGTAAGTTGCAGGAACTCCTGAACTGAAGCAGGAGTTTTTCAAAATCAGACATGGACTTCTGGCACTTCCAATGTTGGTGTGGTTTTTTGGGGGGGGGGGTGCCTGCCCAGAAAATTGCCCTTTGGACCCACCCCTGGTGAATAGAATCAATCTTCAGTCATTTACACCGACTGCTAATTTCTTTTTGCAATTGTTATTTTGGGATTGTTGGTATTGACTGAATTCAATGTTCGCTCCCCCATGTAAAAGCCAAAAACAACACGAGTCTTAATGGACAGGGGAAGTCCATAAACAGTTACCCCAAAACACCTTCTCCTGCACCTGCCCACCCCTTCTGAGGAATGTTAAAAGTGTATTCAGCCAAATAGATCTTAAGATCTGTGATGTAGCTGAGATATTTTGGGAATGGGTATGTATATTCAGTCCTACTTGTGTTATAAGCAAATACCTATGTAGCACTTCTAAGCGTTTGTGTTTTAAAATGTTCATTGTCTTTTCAGGAAGATAGCAGGCGCTGGAAAGTGTGCCTTGATATTTCTGCCCCTCAGGTGATCTTCCCTGATGACTTTAAATTTGCTGATCCAGTTTTAGTTGTGATTGACTTAGGAAGAATGCTACTTACAAATTATCAAGGTACGGTCATACTTTTTTGGGAAGGAGATAAGGTATGAGGGTTGGGGTTTTTTTGTTTGTTTGTTTTAAAAAAGCATACTTGTTTCCTAAATGAGGATGATATTTAAGCCTATATGAATCTACCCAACCACTAAATAGAGTTTTCACTAATAAGTGTCCCTTATAACTGTTCTTTTACTATTGGCTTTATTCATCTTGCAGGCTTCATATCATGAAAGATGGGACATAAATAAACTAAAACCAGTAGTACATGAATATATGGTTTTGCTTAATCTCTTCTCTTCAATTTATAGAGGAGTACAAGAAGAAGGGTTCAGATGGTCCATCATCTGACCTGAGCGACCTGAGTGATGATGAGTATAGGACGCCTCTTGCAACTCCTCCCAGCAGCCCTCCTCCTGAAGCCAGGGTGACCACAGGAAACAAGGTGTTTGAATTCACAGGCGTAGAAATCAGCGAAGAGCAACTTCAAGCACATATGATGAGTAAAAGAATGTATGATACCTACAATTTGTCATTCATGGATCTTCAGATCATGGTTGGGCGTGTGAAGGACAACTGGAAGTATGCCCAAGACATTGATGTTGGCCCCACCCACGTGGTGGAGAAGTTCAATGTTCATTTACAGCTGGAGCGGAGATTGATTTACACCTCTGATCCCAAGTACCCTGGAGCTGTCTTGTCTGGGACTTTGCCTGATCTGAAAATTCACATCAATGAGGATAAAATAATAGCACTGAATAATTGCTTTGGAAGACTAAATGCACGTGATGCTGAAACTTCAAGTACTTCTCAGGGAGGGAAAGAGACCAGCTCTTCAGATATGGAGCAGCGTGGAAGTTTGCACAGCTCTGTGGTGAATTTAACTCAGAGTGTTATGATGGTGGAACAACATACCAAAGAAGTTCTTGTAGAATCACAGCTCCTTCTCGCAGAGTTTCAAGTCAACTGCATGCAGCTTGGAGTGGAAAGCAATGGCCGGTATATCTCTGTCTTGAAGGTGTTTGGCACAAATGCCCATTTTGTTAAAAGGCCTTATGACGCTGAAGTCTCATTTACTGTTCATGGCTTGTTGTTGGTTGACACCATGCAGACCTATGGCTCTGATTTTGACCTCTTGATGGCTTCTCACAAGAATCTCAGCTTCGATGTTCCAACTGGAAGCCTACGGCACAGCAGAACTCAGTCCCTTGTCAGTGGGCCTGGTGAGGCTCGTCCAGTTGATGGGATGCACTTGGCTGGGAAATGCACTGGAGTACCAGATGAGTTGCCTGGCAGTTTCGTCCCACATGATGAATCCTTAATTAAATTAGAATACCAGTTTGTGAGTGCTGAATGCCCTTCTATGAACTTGGATAGCACTCTGCAAGTCATATCAGTGCAGATGAACAACTTGGATATCATTCTGAATCCGGAGACGATAGTTGAGTTGATTGGATTCCTCCAGAAGTCCTTCCCAAAGGAGAAAGATGATTCAAGCCCTCAACCATTGATGACTGATGCTGAAAGAAATCTCATTGACCAGGAAACATTCCAGTCCACTCATTCTCATAATACAGAAGTAGCTGTAGATATCCATTGGTTAAATATACTTCTGCTTAGGACTGTTACAGCGATCAATGGAGAAAAACTTGGTCGGAAAATTGCGACAGCGAGCATTGGCGGCACCAAAGTCAACGTCTCCATGGGTAGCAAAGTGGATGTCAATGGCTCTCTTGGTTGCCTGCATCTTATGGACCTGACCCAAGACATTAAAAACCAGAATGTTGTCAGTATTGGGAATACAGTAAGGTATGAAAATCTGATTCGTGATGTGGGCCTCTTCAAACCTGCGTTTCTCCAGTTCGATGACGCGGGTAACCTTGCAGATGCCTTGAGCTTCACTTTCATGGAGCAATCCAAAGAAGAATGTTCCCTCCACCTCAAGATGGCATCGCTGCATTACAACCACTCTGCTAAGTTTTTGAAAGAGATCACTTTATCCATGGATGAACTGGAGGAGAATTTCCGTAGCATGTTGAAGAGTGCAGCAACGAGAGTAACCACCGTTTTGGCCACTAAGACTGCTGAATATAGTGAAATGGTGTCTCTGTTTGATACAGCGCCTCGGTCAAGGGACCCCTTTAATTTGGAAAACAGCGAAGAAGAAGAATGTGTTCCAGTGCACTCCAAAAGTGAAATGATTAAGCTTATTTTAAATGTGAACATTGAATCTCCAGTTGTGTCTATACCCCGTAAGCCAGGAAGCTCTGAACTGCTAGTGGGACATCTAGGGCAAATATCAATCCAGAACTTTGTGGCAGGAGAAGACAATTTGAGAAACGACAGGCTTCAGGTGGAAATCAGAGATATTCGACTGTATTCTCTAAACAGCAGTCATTTAATGGGAAAGAAGGAAAGTGCATCAGAGGTTCCACATGTGGAACCTCCTTCAGTCACTGCCAGCAGTAGCAGCACCAACCAAGAAGATCCTCAATTCACTCGTCACGACTTCTTTGAATCCTTACACAAAGGCCATGGTAAGTGGCACAAGGTACTGCTTTTTTACTGGTCCTCAACAGCATGGGCTTATTGGAATCCCTTCCTTGTGGCTTTTTTTTGTCCAAACTGGTCATGTTATTTGTAGAGCTTGCAGTCTCATCAAGTAACACTTTCTAATTTCTGAATTTAAAATGTTTTGAACTATCTTAGTTAGGTCTTCTGCTGTTTGGTATGATTTTATGTACCAAATCTGTACCTGTTTGAGTGATACTTCATGCATGTGATGTAGTTCATGGCTGTATACCATGGAAGCTCAGGGTATAATATATTTAAATTGATACATGTGTGATGCAGTGTATTTATCTTCAGTCTTCCAAATAACCACATGATTTAGCAACCAGCAAATGCACAACATTTAATAGGTATGTTAAAACAAGTAACCTATACATGAGATGCCTCAATAGTTGCCGAAACTTATTTGTTTGTTGAACTGGTTTGTTTAACTTACCTACATTCATTTTTATTGCTCATTTGCTGAAACTAGGGCATCTGCTAGGGGGGACTTGAAACTTGGGCATGATCTTTTTTAGGGTGTAGAATCTCTTAGCTTCAGAACTGGTGCTTTTCTGGTTAGTATTTTCCAGTTATTTGCAGCAGTTCCAAAGTCTTGACTTGGCTTATGAACCAAGCCATTATTTATGATTGCCTATAGTTTCCCTTTCTTCCTTAAATCCTTTGGAATGTGTAGAGATGTGCGGTCTTCTCTCTGTTATGGGGCATCTGTTTTTCTTATCTTTTGCAAACCTAGGTACAAGGGGGAACCTCATTAAGGGAATCTGTGTTTTACGTGTTCTACTTTCCAAGAAGCTTGTTTTGGCTTACTGGGTAGATCTGTGGACACCTGAGGGTTGGACTCAATAATGCAGCCTGTCTGTGTTGTATCTTCTCAGAGTGTGTGGATTTGAAAGCTGGGACCAGTTTCTATCTTGGGCTTCCTCGTCCAACATGGCCTATTTCCATTCCCACATTTGATCTCAGTGTAGAAAACGGCTATTAAAAGTAGTTTGATAATAAATTTCATACTTATCTCCTTAGCTTTCCACATTTTGAATAATGCTACCATCCAGTTTGAACTGGAGAAGATTCCTGTGGAGAGGGATGCTGAATTGGCATTCTCTGTGAATGAGGATGTCGAAATTTCTAGCCTTATGCGGATTGAGGGGAAATTTGTCAACTCTCTACAGGTATGATGTACTTCAATTCTTTTTTTGTACTTGATGGACTCTGATGATGGGGAGGCTTGATAGGTCACCCTGGTTTGCTCTCATCAGTTTGTCCTGTACTTTTGTCTTGATGTCAGTGAGCAGTGACTCCAGAAAGAGGGAGCATATTTGGACTTACCAGGGAAAGCTGAGGCAGCAGATTTTCAGGGTGACAACCAGAGAAGAGGAGAGAGCTAGGAAGTGGAATAGCAAAACTTAGCTTAAATCGGGGGTTAAGAATGAGGCCAAATATGGCCCTCCATGGCTCCCAGTCGGATGGTCATGTCCCTTCTCTGTGACACTGGTTTGTCTGTTTTGTGTTGTAAACAGCATATTTGTAAGCTACTCTGAGAACTCTTTTGGCTACTGTGCAGGTTAGAAATGCTATAAAGAAATAATAGTTATAATGTTTAGGATAATTTTTTTCTTTTAATGCAGGTGGTTTTGGCAAAACATGTTTATGAGCAAGTCTTACAGACTCTTGACAACTTAGTTTGCAATGAAGATTTGACCAATCCACCATCCAGCTTCCCTTCCTCCACGTGTCCCTGCTCCGATTCTGCATCAGCATTACTTGGTAGCGCAAGCTCTGATTTTTCTCTCGACAGAAAGGAAAATGGACTCTTTAGTCATTCCAGCTTTGGTTCCTCTACGAACAAGTTTGCATCCGCCAAGGAAGCAGCACAGTCTTTTACTCAGATTCAAGCCACCTTTCATATTTCTGAGCTCCAGGTTCAGCTAAGTGGTGATCTTACCCTTGGAGCACAAGGTTTGGTTAGCTTAAAATTTCAGGATTTTGACATTGAGTTTGCTAAGGATCACCCTCATACCTTGTCCATTCAGATTGCCTTACGTTCTCTGCTGATGGAGGATCTTCTTGAGAAGAACCCAGACTCTCAGTATAAGAACCTCATGGTTTCCCGTGGTGCACCCAAACCATCCAGTTTAGCCCACAAGGAGTACCTGTCCCAGTCTTGCCCCTCAGTGTCTAACGTGGAATATCCAGACATGCCTCGTTCCCTTCCTTCTCACATGGAAGAAGCCCCAAATGTCTTCCAGTTTTATCAACGGCCTACTTGTGTGCCCCATAAAAAGCACAAAGAAGATGAAGATTTGGGCTGTCCACTGACTCCACCTCCTTCTCCCACTGCAAACAAATCAAACATGCCTTGCGGGAAAAGTGACTTTGATGAATCCTTGGTTCACATCAACATCTTGCTAGTAGACAAGAAGCACCCGGAGTTTGCTTCTTGTTACAGCAAAATCAATCGTAGCGTGGATGTTGACTTCAACTGCTTGGATGTTCTGATAACTCTGCAAACCTGGGTGGTGATACTGGACTTTTTTGGGATTGGATCCACTGCCGAGAATCACAGCATGAAGTCTCAGCCTGAAGATGTTCAGCACACCGTTAAGTCAGAAGCAAGTGTCTTGTTGGCCTCTGATGTCCAGGATTCTGTAAACACCAAACTGGATCTGAAGGTACCTTCCTGCATTTGCTTCCTAAATTATTCACTGTGTGTGTGTGTTCATGGTTCCATTTGCCATGTTGGCCCTGGCAAGGAAGGTTTCCAGGGGATTCTTTTTACTGCCTTTTGGGAAAGAGAGAAAACAGGAGGTCTTCCAGCCTCAGTTCATGTGAGAAAAAGTGCAGGTCTGTGGGATAATTGATATTTGGAAAACTCATGGTCATTTTGATTTCAGACATATAGCCAAATCAAGGGGTAGCAACTGTGGGAGGTGGATGCAAATAAATAAATAAATAAAGACTTCAAAGAGAAAGGATCATGTATGCATTGCCAAGCTTACTCTTTCTCCTTAACTAGGTCCATTCACTGTCCTTAGTTCTGAATAAGACAACCCATGAACTGGCAAAGGCGAACATATCCAAACTTGTCACCCATGTGGAAATGATTGGTGAGTCTGAGTTGGCAACATTTTACAAGTAAATGGGATTGTAATAACAGAATTACAAAATTACAAAAGACTATGTGTATAACGTGTATATGAAACATAAATGAATTTCACATTTATACTTGGGTCCCATCTCCAAGATCTCCCATTATGTACATGCCAATGTTCCAAAATGTGAAAAAATCCAAAACACTTATGATTTGAAGCATTTCAGATAAGGGAGGCTCAACCTGTAAACACATGGACATGGAAGTCTTTTTTAAAAATGGTTTTGGGCATTCCTGTTTGCTCCTTTTAAAAAGACCAGACCTTCACCCAAAATAGTTCAGTTTTGTTTTTGTTTTTCTCAAAAGCCTGCTCTCTCCCATTGGGAGTTTTGAGCCAGAAGAATTTATGGGTATACCTTGATTATTGCCAGCAGCTTGTGACAGGATAGAGAAGTCTACCAGATGTTAAATTTTTCAGTTGTTAAATTTGTTGGTACTTGTGCTGTCTCTCATGTGTATTGAACAATCTCGTGTTCTTGTAGAAGGTGATCTGGCTCTTCACGGAAGCATCGGAAGCTTGTCCCTAAGTGATCTCACTTCGCATGGAGAGCTTTACAGGGAACGCTTCACCACCAGTGGCGAAGAAGCACTCATCTTCCAAGTGTACAAGTAGGTGATGGAGGCTTCCAATTGTTTTGCTAAGCCCTAGCAGCATTGTCGTGGTTCCACTGAGGCTTCCAGACTTTAAAAATAATATAAATACCTGCAGTTTGGAATGGGATGATCCATTTTCCTGGGGGAGTAATCAGGCATTTTGTTTCTATCTTGTTCTTCTGTGCACATGTTGCAAACTGTCGGAGCTTTGAAAGCTTGAAACAGGTATATTGTGCATTTTGGATGGCCCAATAAAGCTATCACTGCTTTGTGGGTTTTGGATGTTGTTGTAATCATGTTGTTCATGTATGTCATTTGTCCAGTCTCTCAGCCCTTTTGGAGACGCCTCATTGTGCATCATGCCAGTATATGAAGTTTTTCAAGTAGAGACATGTTAGGTTGTTCTTTCTTATGATCTACTGCAACTTTAATATTTGAGCCTTGGGAAGTACATTTAACTCCTTCCCTGATTACATTCTGGTCAAGATTTTTGTGGTTGAGGCAGACTTATGGAGCCCTGGTGCCAAAACCATACTATAAATCCCAGGATTCAATAGGATGGAGCCGTGGCAGTTAAAGCAAAGTCAAACTGCATTCTTTCTCCAGCATGCCAGCAGACTTAGTCTATATTAGCTGCTGTTTTTTTGTGTTTGTTTTACACTTTGCTTTTCTAAAGTTCATATATTTTATTGATCTGTGATTGCTTTGGCTTTTGTTGTGAGCTGCTTTCAATACTTCATATTCACAAGTCTATCAACAGAGTTGACCTGGTAAAATGAGGTGCCCATAACAGGCCAGAATTGGATAAGTAGAACAGATTGGATATCTTGTTTCCCCACAAGGTACGGCCGGCCTGATCCTTCGCTGCAGAGAGATTGTGATATGCGCGTCAGTCTGCGGATGGCTTCAGTGCAATATGTCCACACTCAGCGTTTTCAAGCAGAAGTGGTTTCTTTCATCCAGCATTTCACTCAACTGCAGGATGTTTTGGGCCGCCAAAGAGCAGCTATCGAGGGACAGACGGTATGCTGTGTGTCCCTCACATGTTTTGAAATAACATTTTGGGTTGACTTTTTCAGAGAAACCTAAAATTGTTTTGGTTGACAAATATCCATGACCTTTAGGGCACCTTTTTGACATCAGCTTTTTCTTCCCCAAGGTGAGAGATCAGGCCCAGCGAGGCTCCAGAGTTCTCTTGGACATCGAAGCTGGGGCTCCTGTCCTCCTCATTCCAGAAAGCTCCAGATCCAATCATCTTATTGTAGCCAATCTTGGGAAACTGAAAGTCAAGAACCGATTCCTCTTTGCAGGCTCCTCTGGCACCTTCTCACTAAAAGATAAGGTAAAGACTCACTGTTTTTTATCTGTGACTTCACCACCCTGTATGTTGCAGCTGATCAGAATGAGTGGTAAAGATTCTCATTTTGGTTTTTTGATTATATCTCTTCCTTCCTTTGAGGATTTAGGTTTACAACCACTGTATATAAGGATCTGTTTCCACATATATCTCCTTAGTTGGGCTCTGTTGAAGGTGCTCACTGTGCATCTATACTGGTAGAAATAATGACAGTTGACACCACTTTAAGAGCTGTAGTTCCATCCTGTGGAATCCTGGGATGTGTACAGGATCTTTAGCCTTCTCTCCCAAAGAGTCCTGGTGCCTCACAAAAACTGCAAATCCCAGGATTCTGTAGGATGGAGCCATGGCAGTTCAAGTGGTGTCAAACTGTGATATTTCTACAGTATAGATGCACCCCAGGTGCCATGGTGTGAGTGCTGAAAGCACATACTCAGTGTGGATTACAGAAAGAATTCCCAGTTGCTGCTGCTTTTTGAAATGAGAAGGCACCCCCAGAAAAGCAAATGCACTTCTGGATAGAAAACTCATGACTTTTTATGGGGGTTATTGTGTGATGGTGATCATTCTGTACCAGTTTGGGCCCATCTTGCAGCTACAGAAGTGAATGAAGGCATTTCTGGCTATTTCATATACAGTGCTGCTGTTTATTTGTGGAATAATTCTTAGTTCTGGGCTTTCCCTTCCCTTCCATTCCTGTCCCCCTCCTCATATTAGCAGGATTCAGTTCAACTGTCTTCACCACTGGGAACCCCAAAACACAGCATGAAGAAAACCCTAAGTGCTGATGAGTCCAAAGTGGCATCCAGTTCTCCTGAAGGCTTGTTCATGAAATTGTCATCTGTGGGACCAAATCTTAGTAGAGTAAAAAATGAGCCTGTGACAAGTGCTGTGCTTAAACCACCAAAATCACCTGCTTTGCCAGCCCCAGCAAGTCCTGGTAAGTTGGAGAGAGCTGGAAGAACAATCTCTTAGTTCTCTTCTTCTATTAATAGTATTTGTTCTGTTCTGACTGAATGCCACTGATAATGATATGTAATCTTATGGTCGGGTCGTTCAAGTTGCTCTAGCCTTCTTTTTCAAACGGGTTGATACAAAACCTCATGGAAGAGTGTGTATGTAAACTTTCAGGGTTAAATCAAGATCTTAGTTGCTGCAAAACATCACAGAAGAGTATGAATGCAAACTTTCAGGGTTTTCGGTTGTTAGTTGCAACCAACAGACTGACTTGGAGAGGGATGAGGACTCTTTTTTGTTGGAAGTTCTTAGTCAGAGGTTGGATGGCTATTTGTCAGGATACTTATTTTGTTGTTATCCTGCATTGGCAGTAAGGGTCTAATCTGCACTGCAGAAATAATGCAGTTTGATATGGCTTTAACTACCATGGCTCAGTGCTATGGAATTCTGGGATTTGTAGTTTTGTGAGATATTTAACCTTCCTTAGAGAAGCCTTCCTCTGATGCCACAACAAAGTACAAACCCCCAAATTCCATGCCATTGAGTTAGAGCAATGTCAGACTATATTATGTATGAAGAGCACTTTCCTGTAAAGTGTGTTAGAGAAACTAAACTTTCTGGATTAATCTCTTGCAGAGGAACATGTCTGCCTGTTAGATTGCATTGTGGTTGACCTGCAGGATATGGATATTTTTGCTGCTGAAAGGTGCTCCAGGGAATATTCAAAGACTATGGAAGAGACCAGTGCAGACCTGATCTTCTCATCCTTTGTGATCAGGCAGACAGGAGGGAGTCTCTTGACAGAACCCTTCAGACTGAAGTTGCACTTGGAAAGGAACTTGGACAAGTGAGTAATGTTGCGCTGTCTTAATTTTACATTAGCATTGAAATCCCGCTACAATACCCATGCTGCAAAGCTCAGAACAGTTGAAACTGGGAGATGGTTTCAGCTTTTTTAATGTGCTGATTTGTTGTGCCTTCAAATACACTTTGGAGGTGGCAAATGATATTAGTGGGTAACAAAAGGTATTGAAAGACTCCCAAGTAACTGTTTCCATCAGTTCCCACCTACTCTGTAAGCCGTGCAATGAATCTGTCAGCTAAGCCATAGTTTTGTGACTCATGTGCTTTATCCTTCTTTTAGGGAGATAAGCCACATGGTCCCTGATATCTCAGTTCATGGCATTGTGTCATCGGTCCTTTGCTCCTTAGATCTGGACAAATATAAACTAATTCGGGGCCTTCTGGAGAATAATTTGGGGGAGCCAATAGAAGAATTCATGCGACCTTATGATTTACAGGACCCAAGAATACACGTGAGAGAATGTGTTTGTTTGTTTTGCAGTTGAAAATCTACCCTGAAATATTTGAGTTCTGTTGTGTTAACACAGAAAGATTCTTCGGTCTGGTTAAAGTGGTAGCTGGTGGTAGGAAGCAAAAATGAATGTTTTTGAGATGTACAAAGTCCCAGGAAGCATGATGAAGCCCTAAATGAATGTATGCATAAGGAATTCTAATAAAGAAAGGGAAGTGTAGATAAATATAAAACGTGCCTGTGTGTGTTTGTGTGTGTTTTGTCTTCCTCCCAGCAGACCTGCTTAAACCTTAAAAGCTGACCCCAGCCTCAGAAGACATACTGTTAGAATTAACAGAATTCTTGTGCTCAGAAATTTTAGAACATAACCCATATTCTTTCCAAACAAAATGAATTCCTGATGGTTGCAAGCTTTAATCATTTAGGCCAGAAAGCTTAGGGTACAATATTGTGTTGCTCCTTTTGTTAAACAGTTCAGAGCAGTGTATGCTTATTGACCAAATCGGTTTGCCCATGTATAGTTTCTGCAGATGCTTAGGTTAAAAATCACCAGCTCTCCCTGCAGAAATGTTTGTTTCTTTCTCCTTGCAGACTGTTCTGAGTGGAGAGGTATACACCTGCATGTCTGTCCTAATTGACATGGTCAATGTAAGTCTGGAACTGACTAACCCTCAAGGGAAACAAGGCTCATTGGCCAGGTATGTTCATTTGTCTCCCTGAGACTTTCTCTTTCCTTCCTTTCCTGTCCTGTGTGTCTGTGTTTTTTCCCCAGACACGGCTGCTTTCTGAACTTTCTATTTTGTCTGTACAAAAGACTGAGAGGTTAGTTGAGAAGAGAAAGAAAAAGGCTGTTAATGGTTCATGGCTTGAAAAAAAAAAAGAGGATGAAGGAAGGAGTGGCAGATGCAACACTTTTATGCACCGTAACATCATTTCACTATCAGTTGTTCAACACAAATAGGCTCCAGTTCATAGCAGTGTCAATTCACACCTTGAGCATCCATGGATTTTGGTGTCCACAGGGGCTCCTGGAACCAAAACCTAGCAAATACCAAGTACCTGTGAAAAGTATTGAGGGGTCTTAGTAGACCACAGGTGAAATAGGAATCAGCAGTGTGATGCAGTAGGCAAAAAAGCCAGTGCAATTCTAGGCTGCATCAACAGGATTGTAATGTCCAAATCAAGAGAAGCTTTAGTGCCATTCTATTCTGCTTTGGTCAGATCTGACCTGGAGGCTATTGTGTCTAGTTCTAAGCATCACAGTTCAAGGAAGTTGTTGAGATGCTGGAAGGTGTCAAGAGAAGGGTGACCAAGTTAATCAAAGGTGTGGAAATCAAGCCAGAGATTGGAAGGGCATCTCTCAGGAGTGCTTTACTTGTGTATTCATGCATTACAGAGGATTGCACTAGATGGCCCATGGGGACCCTTCAAACTTTATGATTCTGTGACCTTTCAATTTTTTTCTTGCTTCAAATTTCTCTAGGTTTGACTTTAAGAAGTCCAAGTTGCTCTTTGAAAGTTTTTCTAATCAAACCAAGTCAATCAACTTGGTGTCACATTCCATGATGGTGTTTGATACGCGCTACGCTGGGCAGAGAGCTACTTCTGGGATGCCAAATGTCTTCAATTGTATCTTCCAACCATCAAAGAACAGTAGTTCCCAGGGAGCAATACAAATTGAGCTGCATTACAGGTAGGAGAGCCTGCAACCCCCTGAATTACTGAGATCTGACTGAATGGCTCAGGAAGCCAATATTGGTCTGGATGCTTCCAGACCAGTCCTTGATGCACCTTCGCATTAGGAAGGTGGACTTATTTCAGTCTGAATTCTGGATTCCATTTTTGAGAAGGTTTTTTGGGGGGGTGGGGGTGGTGCATTCTAGAGATGGTCAGACCAAGGGGAAAAGGGAGATGCCACATATACCAGCCTATTTTAGCTTAAAGCACTTATTATCAGTAGCTGAGCCCCAAGTATTCCTGCATGGAGCAAGATTAGACTAGATGGCCCTTGCAGTACCTTCTTACTCTATGAATCTATTATTTCAGCCATTTAGAATGAGGAAAAATGCATACAAAAGCTTTGAGCCACCAAAAAATGGTGTTATGAGAAAGGAATTGTGGCTGTCTGGTGAATCCCCAGAGGGCCAAATTTGGGCTGCTAGGAAAGCCAGTTTCCTCACTCCTGCATTATTTATGGTTGTGTTTTCCAACCTTCGGTCCTCTATTTGGTTTGGACTTCAGCTCCCAGAAGTCACAGCCAACTTGGCCAACACTCAGGAATTAAAAGAGCTGAAGTCCAAATCATCTGGAAGACCAAAGGTTGTGAACCTGTGCTGTAAGGAATTCTCTTTCATCTGGCACACCACTTGCACATTTATAATGGGCACAGTTCATTCTGGATTCTTAAGGATAGGGCTTAGATTTGTTGGGACAAATTGTGCTATTGAGATGGCTTTGGATTGGTGTTAAAAACCTAAAAGCCATTAGCTAATGGATGTGGCGTTCTTGGAAAGTTGTTTTGCCAAGTCCATTTGGTCAGGATGTCTATGGGTGTAGCCACGCTGCAGAATTGCAGCATTTTGACACCACTTCAGCTGCTGTGATGTACCCTGTAGAATCCTGGGATTGATAGTTTGGTGAAACACTAGAGCAATCTGACAGACCAGGCTGAATACTTCACCAAACAACAAATCCCAGGATTCTGTAGGCTAAGTCTTGGCAGTTAAAGTGGTGTCAAACTGCTGCAATTCTGCAGTGCATCTACAGAACTGACTTCATATCTTGCCTCTGGATGCAAAAGATTAGCCAGGAGTCACACACCTGGTACCTGACTGCAAACCTGCAAGTAGATTCTTCTGAAACAGAGGTCACAGAGCATGGCTACTTTAAGGGAGTATGGATTAGGATTAGGGGGCAGGATTGCAGTGGCCATTAGATCCACTTCTGTTCTTGCTTGCCTGAGAAAACCACAACATCTCAAAATCATTTCATAATGTTAAATCTTAGAACCAAGAAATCTAGTTTGATGAAATATGTTCTTTCCTCCATTAGATCCACCAAGGATTCCTCTTTCTTTACGGTTGTCCTGAACAACCTTCGGGTATTTCTCATCTTTGATTGGCTAGTGCTTGTCCATGACTTCCTCCAAACACCTAGTGACACTAAAAAGCAGCCCAACCTCACCCCTTCCCGACAGCGCAATTACAGCAGCGAGACAGCTGTTGTCCCCAAGGCAGTGAAGTGTGGAATAGTTACCAAGCGTTCTTCTCTTCAGATCTCTGCTGAAAAACAATTGGAAGTCAAGATCAATGTGACGGGTAAGTCCGAGTTTGTGCAGCAGATGCAGAGGGGGAGGTAGGTCAATGTTCAGAGTTTTCCTTGGCAACAATATAATTCTGTACAACTTGGTCTGATTGAGGGGGGGTTGCAGACTGCCAGAAATAGTGCAGATTGAGTCCACTTTTAGGGTTAGGGCTAGTGCTAGGGAGTCATGGGAATTGTTTTTTTTTCTGAGACATTGAACCTTCTCTGTCGGAGAGCTCTGGTGCCACAATAAAATATAGTTCCCATGATACCCTGACCCTAAAAGTGGACTCAATTTGCACTATTTCTGGCAGTCTGCAACCCCCATCAGTTTTTTAAATCAGTGATGATGAGAGAGCAGTGAACTCCCAGCTGATGTTGCCATAATGAACACAGGACACACTGAAAAGGGATCATGTAGCACCTTTGAGACTGAATGAAATAATTTCCTTTCCTAATGCCTGATGTTTGTCAATTTATCTTGGAGCATAGAGAATGGCCTCTTTGTCCAATGTAGAGTGCTGAGGGGCATTGTTGACAAAACATTGGACAAGCCATACTCTGGACCGCCAGACAAATGGACATAAATTGGATATTAAGAACAGAAATATGCAAAAACCAGCTGAGGAACACTTCAGCCTTCTTGGATGTTCCATCTTGAATCTCAGACTGGCAGTCCTTGAACAACAACAACAAACATCAAAGAGAAATAGCTAAATAATGATATATCTACAAACTTCAGTCCCTTGACAGTGGATTGAATAAAGACAGTGGTTTCCTGGCACACTACACATATTGTGACATTAGTTAAAATCCCAGCCTCAAGTAGGTTGTCATGCCAAGTTTATTGCATCTCGTTTCTGGTCCCAAGCCAGTACCATACAATATTCCAAGATCTCCTTCCACTATACATATGTTTATCTGATCATCTTGAATCTAGACAAATGTGTTTGGAAAGCTAAAAGCCTGTGATGGTTCAACTATCATTGCTTGATCCTTGCTACCTTTCTAATGCTGCATGTCAAGAGTGTAACAGAAAAGGTATTTCTCTGCCCCAAAACTGTTATGGTTAACCCTAGTTTGAATCTCTCCTTTTGGGGCAACTGCTCTCTGTGCTAAGCTCTGGAGAGGTCATTGGCTTTTTCTGAAACCTGCCTATTAGTGGTCAAAATTCTGTTTTGTGTTTCTTCAGATACTGAATTTGTGGTGGTTGAAGACATGTCCTGTATGGATACCAATGCCATTATTCTGAAGGGGACCACAGTTCTCACATACAAACCCAAGCTGGTGGATCACCCTTTCTCAGGCAGTTTGTCTGGTATTGAGGTAAAAATGCACTATGTGTCAAGGTTAAAACATTAAACATTAAAAGCATTAAATTAATGAAAATACTATACTGTTGTTGTGTGCCCTCAAGTTGTTTCCAACTTATGGCGACCCTAAGGCAATACTATTGTGGGGGTTTCTTGGCAAGATTTGTTCAGAGGGGGTTTGCCTTTGCCTTTGCCTTCCTCTGAGGCCAAGAGAGTGTGGCTTGTCCAAGATCATGGGTTTCCATGGCTGAAGAGGAACTTGAACCCTAATCTCCAAAGACCAAATTTGTGCTTGAATTCTGTTCAAATCCCATAGGTTTTTTCGTGCCGGTTGGGAAACGAACAGGAAACAGCACTTTCCATCATTGATCCTGCACTCATTCAAGTGGAGCTTGTGGGGAGTTCTTCATATCCAAGTGGGTCAGGATTGTTGGATGCCTTTAACAGTGAAGATTTCCCACCTATTTTAGAGGTAAGTGTTTCCAAAGTATGGTTGCATTAACCCTAGATTATAGATCACTCAGGAGCTCTTAAATTAGGAGGGAGGAACTGCTAAAGCATCTCGGGCAGGTGATCTTCCAGTACCTGTTCCCTAACCAAATAGAAACCATCATTTTCCAAGTTGCCAAAGTTATTTCTATTGTCATGTATATATACACACATATATATGTATTTTTTTCATATTTTTTTCAGATTCAGTTGCAAGCACTGGATATCAGGCTGTCTTACAATGATGTCCAGCTGTTTCTGGCTATTGCCAAGTCCATTCCTGGTCAGACCAGCAGTGCCGGGCCTTGCTCTTCTGCCTCGGACGCTGGGGCTACAGCTTCTTCTTCTTCTTCTGGTTTATCTTGGGTAAATGAGATATCAGGACTGGTGTCAGAAACCACAGAAACAGCTAAACACACTTTGGATCCTGTTCTTGGTATGAATGTAATTTTTAAACTCAACTTTTTTTCCAGGGGCCTTTCTGTGTTGCAGACATAAGATTTCAGCCAGTTTGTGTATATGGTCAGCTTTATTAAATCTTTAAAATAGTGTTTCATTAATTTGTTTCTTATATATCTTACACATACACATAGCCTGAAGGCAATTTTATAAATATTTTTTTAATAATTTTATGCATGAAACAAAGTTTGTGTTTCATGCCAAGTTTATTGCATCTCATTTCTGAGAAATTGGAAGTGTCCCTATCTTTGCCACCCATGTTTTGGTTTTTGGAACTATTGCAGATTTCTAAATTCTGGGTAAGGAAGACTCAGTCTGTATTTACAAAATTGTTTAGGACTACCAAGGTATTCCAAAATTAGGAGGCATTGCTTAAAAGCAATGCACAAGACTAAAAAATCTGGATTTGACTGAATATAAAGAGCAACTGTTGACAAATTATTTTTTTTAAAAAATGGGAACTCTTTCTTGGGTTAGTAGTTGGTCACTTTCATAAAAGATTTTTGTTGTTGGTAGAACAACCTTTGAAGGAATGTGCATTTAGGTTCTAATAGTGACATGTATTTAATTTTAGAATTGCAACTTGCCCGACTGCAGGATCTGGGATTTAGTATAGATGACTGCCGTAAAGCTCTTTTGGATTGCCAAGGTACAGTATCCTTGTGATAATTATGGGTATGATAAAATAGTCCTCCGAATAATTTGCAACAGTGACCTATATTTTGTTAATAATACATTCTGTCTGCACCTTTTTCCTGCCTCTCACTCCTCAAGTTCAAGATCATTTTGTCTTGTTTTGTACACATGTAGTTCCTAAGCAATTCTGCTTTTAAGATGCTTGTTGCCAGGAAAGAACTTGCAACAAAGAAAATTTGGAGGCAGAGGTGGGACCTTGCACTTTGTTGTTCTCTGCATGGACCATATTCCTCTGTGCTGCTTTTCTGATAAGGAGGACAAGATGTCTGTGCCAAAAGGAGTGAGAAGTCTTATCCTCCATGCTTCAAGCATTTGCACAGGGAGGCATGAACTCTCTCTTCTTTGTATATAAATAATAATTTAAAAAATCCAGCATAAGACAATGAAAGAGGAGATAGGGATGAGGGGGCAGTGAAACAACTACTGTGCCTTTTATTTAACCTATTCTAACCTCTGTTGTTATGTTTTATTGTTTCCAGTTTTAATATATGTATTAATTTCTAGTTACTCCTCGTAGAAGGTATGCCACTGGCAGGTCTTTATTTTATCTTATTTATTTTAACTCATCCGATTGTATGTACAACGCTGTGCAAACTTACAGCGCTTTATAAATATTAGTAATGATAATAATAATAATGTGTCAGGGGTGGAGGCTTTTGAATGCCCTAAAGCATGCCTTTCTTTGATTATAGTTGAGTGTATAAGATGGAGGCTCACAGTACACTTTCCCAGACTCCATCCATCCATCCATTCCTTTATTTGTTTATTATATCTTGCTTTTCTCCTAGGCAGGGAGTGCATCTACAACAAAGAAATATTGCAACTTGGCACCACTTTGACTGTTGTACCTCCATCCTATTGAAATTCTGGGATTTTGTGAGATATTTAGCCTTTTATGTCAGACAGCTCTGGTGCCACAACAAACTACAAACCCCAGGATTCCATAGTGCTGAGCCTTGATAGTTCAAAGTGGTGTCAAACTGCATTATTTCTCCAGTGCAGATGAGACCTTAGGCTTTGAGTGTCTCTGTTTTTGCACCCGGCAGGTTTGAAAGGACCAAACAAAGACATCACTGATTCAACAGTCACAGAAACCCAAACAAATGTGTTGTGTTTCTTTCTCATCCATTGTTTGAATGCTTAGGTCAGCTGAAGAAAGCAGCGAGTTGGCTGTTCAAGAATGCCGAACCTTTGAAACGCATGCCATCTGACTCAAATAATCGAGATAGCCAAAACTCCTTGGCTTTGCGCTGGATCTCTGGAGTAGACATTAAAGCAGAAAGCATCTGCATTTGCTTTATTGATGACTGCATGGACTGCGATGTTCCTTTAGCTGAGTTAACATTTTCACGTAAATATTCCAATTGTTTAGTTGCCTTTGCCCCAAGTATTGTAGAGCTTTTGGACATCAATTGGTACAATATTTTAGCTTATGTTTCAGCCTGTTGGAGTGAGGGGGAACTGTCAAATGGAGTGAATGTTTTAAAATTATTCTGAGCTCTATTCTATAATCTGTCACAGCGGCCCTGTTCTATAATCTGTTCCCTCTTTTTTTGGGATCAAATCTTTAGTCATGACCACTTCAGATGCACCAAGAAAACATTTGAAGTGCAGTTAATTTTGTCTATATGGCATTGTGAAACGCATACTTTGACAGAAGCTGTTTGAATATCATTTCAGAAAGTACTTAATCGTTTGTATTTGGGCTCATAACTTGTTGTTCTTGAAGGTAACAGGGCTGGCTATCCATTTGTATAATCAATTAGATGTTTTGACTTTAATTACAGGTTTAAATTTTCTTCAGCATCTGAGGACAAGCCCAGAAGGCTATGCTCATTTTACACTCTCTGGGGATTATTATAACCGTGAGCTTTCAGGTAAGGATTTATGCATTCCCATAGTCTAGTGTTTAGAGAGAGTGACATTATTTTGGAACATGAAGATACCATTTAATTGCATTGTTTGAAAATGGTAAGCTGCTGTACCTGTATATTTGAGAAATTATCTTTTTTTTAAAAAATCTGAAGACCAGTGCCTGTGTCTGATTCAGTCATTTGCAGATTTTTGATTTGAAGCTGAAGTTATTAAAATCAGTTATCTTCTGAGCAGACTGTATAAGAGCAAAACATAAGAAACTATCATGCAGTATCCATATTTTAACCCGAGCTCATGACTGTGTCTTTTCTCTCTTCCTTCCTCATTTTTCTCAGGTTGGGAGCCATTTATTGAGCCTTGGCCATGTTCTGTGTCTTGGCAGCAGCAGCCTGCCAGCCGACTCCATCCTTCTCGGCTGAAGCTAGAAGTGAAAGCAAAACATCGGCTGGATATCAACATAACTTCTGTATTGATTGGTGGGTCAGATATACAGTTCTCTTGTCCAGTCTGATACAGGATCTGCTACAGATGTTTGATAAAGTTTTAAATTTAAGATACCTTCTGGTTTACCAAGTGACTTGCTGGAAAGCCTTGATGGCTATGACATAAGGGATGTAACTTCTGAAAAATCATTGCCCTCTTAGCCTGGTTTAGATGCAGTGTACAGTGGGCCCTTGGTATCTGCTAGGGTTTGGTTCCAGGGGCCCCTGTGGATGCTAAAATCTATGGATGTAAGTCCCATTAAGTACAATGAATAGTAAAAAGCCAGCCTGTGCTCACAGTCAGGGCAGACAGCTCCTCTAGAGACACAGCACAGCGTCGGTTTTCTGGAGCTCTGACATTTGGAAGAGCTGGTGCCATGAATGTAGACTTGAGTTACTAAGCTAGTGGTCTGAATTGGGATAGGGCTGCTTCTACCTTTTCTAAAATTATATGGTGGTTGGCCATTCTACTTCTTTATGCAATACAGTTCTGGGCTGCAAGCCTGTGCTGTATTTCCTCTTGTTATTCTGGGTTCCTTTGTGTTTGCTTTCTCTAGAGCAGTACACCCGTACGAAGCAGTCATGGATGGCAGATTATTGCAAGCAGGAGAATGAAGTAGAGGAAGTTGAATCTGAGGAATGGATGGGCTCTTCTGTCGATCCTCCATCCTTCGGGCAAGGTGGGGATTTTGTCTCTAACATACATTCTTACTTTTCAGAGACATCGCCATGTTAGTCTGGAATATCAGTATGCAAAGGGATCTTATGGCAACTTTGAGACTAACTGAGTGGAAGAAGTTGTAGCATTAGTTTTCATGGACTCGGTTACTTCCTCAAATGCATGGAGTGAAATTTGCCCAGGAAGGACCTTTGTAATCAGACTGTATGAATAGCTATAGAAATGTCTAATTATAAAGATATATCCTGGTCAACAGTTCACTCCATGCGCTTGAGGTAGTAGTCCAAGTCTATGAACGCTTATGCCACAACTTCTTTCATTCAGTTAGTCTCATAGGTGCCACAATATCCCTTTGCATATATTCTTACTTCTGTCACTTGTGATTGCATGCACACCACTTTTGCCTTACACAGACTTTGTAATATTAGCAAGGGCACAGCCCTTGTAGAATGTTTAGGGTACCATAGCGAGTGATTTCCCTCCCATGCTTAATACCTCTCTGATTATTTGCTCTTGGGCAGTTTGGCATTAAACTGAAAGTGCTTTCTGCTTTCTGTCTGCAGCTTCTGCGTATATGAGCAGTCGTTTACTTGAAGGGTAGTTTGATTCCCCACTTGGTCATGGGCACCCACTGGGTGTCCTTGGGCACCTCACATGCTCTCAGCCTCAGGGGAAGGCAATGGCAAACCTCCTCTGAACAAATCTTGCCAGGAAAACCCCCAGATAGGTTTGCCTTAGGGTCTCCATAAGTTGGAAATGACTTGAAAGCATGCAACATCAATTAGACCAGAGAGTCCTTTTTGGGTCACTTAGGGGGGTTGCAGACTGCCAGAAATAGTGCAAATTGAGTCCACTTTTAGGGTTAGGGTTAGTGCTAAGGAATCATGGGAATTGTGTTTTTTTTCTGAGACATTGAGCCTTCTCTGTCAGAAAGCTCTGATGCCACAATAAAATACAGTTCCCATGATTCCCTAACCCTAACCCTAAAAGTGGACTCAATTTGCACTATTTCTGGCAGTCTGCAACCCCCCTTACTTCAGTCTCAGAGTGAACATGGATGCTGGCATCCATTTGAACTCCTGCAGGTCCTCATCTCCAGCTTACCAATGTTATCCCTGGCTCCAAATATCAAACCCAAACTCCCCACTTTTATTGCTGCTGAGCCCCAGTGTCCCTTAGGCCTGCTCAGCTTTGAAAGGCAGCAAGTGAGTGATAAAGCCACTATCTTCTAAGCACTTGCTCTTTGCACCTTTTCTCCTTTTGGACTGCTTCCTAGTAAAAATGCTTTGGGTCTTGCATCTCCTCTGGTGTTAGTTTCTCCGAGGTAAAGTCCCTGAAGCAAAGCTTCATCTGCTGCCCTGAAGTCATTTTTGTACTTTTCCCTTCTATCTGCTTCTCACCAATATCACTATATTTTTGTTGAGAAGAACAGCATTCTCCTTCAACAGTAGATCTTCTTTTGGTGATGGTGTGGTGGCCTCTATGCTTGTAATTTCCCTTCTGTTTTTATATGCACAGCAATCTCACCTGTTTATCTGCCTTCCCCCCCCTTCCTTGCTAATGTTGTCTTTCCTGTCTGCCAGGCCTTCCTCTTGTCTACCTTAGAACTAGGAGTACAGCCAGTCTGACTAACCTAGAGCACCAGATGTATGCTAGAGGTACTGTATTGCAGAGCTGAGATACTTTACTGTTTCCCAGAAACATCTTGTACAGCAGATTTGTTTTGACGCTAAAAAAAGCCTTGAGATTCCTTGCATGAGGGCTCTTCAGACAGTGGAGGGGGGAGGGGGTAACTGTTGTGCTTCTGCCGTCGGCTTCCAAAAGTCCTCATGATAAGCCAGGACATAAAGCCAAGCACAACTGTGAATGCCCCTTGGTTTGATTTGTCCCAGCTTGGCCTTTTTGGTCACAGTACAAATGAATGGGTAGGAGTACGAATACGAATACAGTGGACCCTCCACATTACCTTCTCCGAAGCTGCAAATAAACTGAAGAAAAAGATTTGTAATGGACCAAGCAATTCTATGTTTTATTATGCACTGGGGAGTTCTGCGGGAAGGGTGATCCTGAACCCAAGCAATTGAAAGTTCAGAAGAAGTCTGCTTCCTCCTGCTGAGCCAAAAATGCCACCTTTTTGTAGATAGTTTCGGATTGCAGCAAGGGAGGTGTAAAACTTGTAACCTCCAAGTCCATCAAATTCTAATTCCTTCTCTGTCATTCCTTTGCAGCTGAAATGAAGACCCCCAAGCGCAGGCAGCCCTTTGTGCCATTCGCGCTGCGGAATCACACAGGTTGCACCTTGTGGTTTGCCACTTTAACAACAACCCCAACTCGGTAAGGAATTTTGTGGCAGAAGAGCGGGGAAAGTCCTCTGAGCATCCTAGATCTTTTCTTGGGCTGGTTTAAAAATCAATACACAGGAAGCCATGTTTATCGGTTTGGAAAAATTCCTTTTCTTGAAAACAAGTGGTTGGCTGGCTTCAATTTGTTTCTCTTTCCCTTTTTACATCTGGGCCAATGTGTGCTGCACTCTTCTTTCTTTCAGTTAGTCTCAAAGGTGCTGCAAGATCCCTTTGCATACTGATTTTTCCAGACTAACACAGCAGTGTTTTTGAATTGACAGTCTGATACGATTCTTGCTTTCAGTGCTGCACTCTCTCATAGTGGAAGCCCTGGAGTTATCCCAGAGGAAAATGGGACATGTCTGGAAGGCATGCATAAAGTCAGTGACTGGCATGAAGTTTTTACTGGTGAAGAAGTTCCTTTTGCATTTGAAGCCAAAGGGAAACTGAGACACAGGTGACGTGTGTTTGGATCTTGTCATGGCTGTCATTGTTGTCTTGTCCTGTTAATACGGGAGCTGAGAAGTAGCATTTGATTCTAATCAGACATTATATATGGCTTTACTTAAGCACTATAGCTCCATGCTATGGAATCCTGGGCTTTGTAGTTTTACAAGGTCTTTTGCCTTCTCTGCCAAAGAGCATGGGTGCTTCACAAAACTACAAGTGGTGTCAAATTGGATTATTTCTGTAGCATAGATGCACCTTCTGTTACAGCTTTTGCCTCACTAGTCTTAATATTAATTTGCCTTCTTTTAAAACTGACAGGCACACACACGATCTAAGAATTCACCAGCTGCAAGTGAGAGTAAATGGCTGGGAACCGGTCAGTCCCGTGTCAGTGGACAAAGTTGGAATATTCTTCCGGTATGCAGCCCCTGACAAGAGCACCTCTTCCTCTACTGTAAGTTCCCATTTTAGTACCTTTTACAAACATTGCTAATGGTAGCAGTTTAAATCTCTTGCAAGGCCAACTGTTTTGTCTATGTATTGCTTATTTAGGTATTTTAATGTGATTTTCAAGCAGGAAAGGTTCCTTTTTCCTGCTGCAGAGGAGGGCCTCCAGATCATCTCCTCCTACCTCCGGCCAGGCAGGGCTATACAAATTAAACACTAACCTCTATGCAGCGTGAGAAGGAAACCCCATCCAGGTTTTTGGCCTGCCTGATCAATCTGCTCCAATAATTTTGACATCAGCCTAAACGTTTTCGCTTTAATTTTGTCTTGGAGGGCAGACTGGCTGTTTAATTTTCTGCTTCCCAGAAATACATTTTTGTGCAAAAGAACCACCTTATTTTGAGCAAAACAGGTTTACACACTTACACACAGAAAGATACTTTGTGCACAACAACCAAAAGATGAGGTGGAAAAAATAACTAATCATTGCACCCTCACACAAGCAAAGAAATGTCGTGAGAGTTTCCTTTTGTTTTACAGTAGGTTGTCTCAAAATTGTTAAGACATGTTTTCCTCATTGAAGATCGGGAATCTTTGCTAGTACTCTTTACATAGAGTACTCTACGGAGTTCCATGGCTAAAAACAGGCGACTGCAGGTTTCCAGTGACTCTTTTACTGAAATGCCCTTTCAGGATCCTTTGCCTTCATTTCTGTTTACTATTTTTCAGAGGCGTATCATGTTGTGGGAAGGAATTGACAGATTTCCTAATGATCTTTTAACAAACTTTTTAATGTTTCTTTCTTAGATTGGCAGCCCAGTTAGTAGAACAAACATCATACATCCACATGTCTATGTGAGTAACAGTTCTCCTCCCTGCCTTCTCTTTATGGTCAATACCGATTGAGTTATTATCCACCTCCTGGGTGGTGCAAGGAGAAGTCTGTAAAGATTGGATTAGATACATCACTGCCCAGACACTGTCAGGGATTCACATGAGCTAAACGTGCTAGTTTCCTTCCCTGTCTTGTAGAAACATGGGAGACAAGGCCTTTTCAATGGCTGCCCCCGGCTTCTGGAACTCTCTTCCTAGAGAGCTGGATTACCATCTTCCTTGCTGTCTGCTGTTTAGCCTTCCTGTTGTAGGCAAGCACACACAGCCACAGTAGGATCAGTTAATGTAGAATCCCATTCTTTCCCATTTTAAGCTTTATTGCATTGTTTATGGCAGACATGCCACTGCAAGCCAATTCCAAAAGTCTGTGTTTCTCTAGTCCTCCTTCACTGTCCTTCTGATGCCAGTGTTTTTAAAAAATTCCCACTAGACAGAGGAAAAGGGGGAGGATGGTGGGGCATAAAAAGAGTCTGTAAAAAGGACTTTCTGTGTCAAAGGCTTTGTTAACCAAGGTATGCTTCTATATAGATTTAAATCTATTACTTAGTACATACTGTCTTCCAGCTAGGGGCAAGGCATTCAAAAGTAACAAACTTATAATTTGCTACCCAATTTTATCCCAGTGGCTTATGGTCAGAGGTTATGGAAGGCTATGATGGGCAAGTGGTAGACAATCTCTTTTAAAGAGTAGGATTATCAAGCCTTCAGTAAGAAGTGAGAATAAGGTGAGCTGGTATACATTTTAGCAACAAAAAGATATCTGTCTCTTGTGGGGTTCTAGCTGACACTGCTGTTGCAGAATTTGGGTATGCTGTCTGACTATACAGCTGTAAACTTGTTTCATTTTTGTTTATCTATTTTTGAAAAAAAATATTTTTACAGTTTTCTTCATTGCCTCCAGTTCGAGTGGTATTTGCTGTTACCATGGAAGGCAGTGCCCGGAAGGTGATAACTGTACGTTCGGCCTTGATTGTGAAAAACAAACTGGATATTCCAATGGAACTTAGGCTAGACAGCCCTTCGGCTCCTGACAGTAGGTGTCTTTCATTGTTACAGACTTCAGTAAGCAGATGTGTCTCCAGCAGGATGTTATTCTTTTGAATGTACCCATACCCATTCAAATGCTTGCTTTTCATTCCACCCCAAAGGTTGTTGTGAGTTTTCTCCTCACAGCTGAAAAGGGGGGCCACTACAAGGAGAACTCCTTCACAAGAAGATGGACTTGCATAAACTTGTTTTCACATGAAGCCATCAAACCAGGCTTTTTCTTCCCAGATGCCCTTGTTCTGTTGAGGATGTTTTTAATACCTGCAGGAAACTTTGGATTTTTTCCCCCCTACAACCACTTTCTAGAATGGAAGAGATTTAGGTTGTATTCCTTTTTAATGGTGGATCTGCTCTGATAAATGTGTGGTGTTTGTCTCTTGGTTACAGAGCCTGTGGTGCTGCCTTCAGTGATGCCAGGAGATTCCTTTGCTATTCCTCTGCATCTCACATCTTGGCGGCTGCAGGCCAGACCGAAAGGGATGGGAGTTTTTTTCTGCAAGTCTCCGATCCACTGGACAAACGTTCAGAAGACCTCGGAGGTCAGTAGCAGCAAACGAGAGTGCCATGCGATGGAGTCCGAAAACAGCCGGTTCTTCAGGTGATTGAATCTTGGGAAGGCTGTACTCCTCCCTTTTGTTTCCTGGTACATAGGTAGGATAAGGTGCTGACATATAGGAACAGAGGCATGTGCTTGATCTGTCTTGTTATTGAGACTTTGAGATGTGTCTCTCTGGCTTCTGAACACAAGAGAATGAAACTAATGCAGGGGAGTCACTGTCGCAAAGTGTTTATCCTGACTAGGCACTGCTGTAATTTTGTTAGGAAACATTGTCAATTTGACTTCACTTCCTGGGCCAAGTGGAACATAAAAAACAACATGGGTGAGGTCTAAACTGCTGTTTTTCAGAAGAAAAGTCAATGGTTCTCCTGTGTAGTCACCTGCTGGCTAATGCACAAGGTTTAGCTTTGTGTTTTGGCTCATGATAAAATAATCTGATAGCAGACAGAAGAAAATGGAGCAAGCTTGTTTTCTGCTGTTCTAGAGACTAGAACACAGACAAGTGGATTCAAATGGCAAGAAAAGAGATTCTACCTAAACATTAGGAAGAACTGCTTTATTGCAGGAACTCTTCAGCAGTGGATTAGATTGCTTTGAACGGTGGTGGACTCTCTGTCTTTGGAGGTCTTTAAACGGAGGTTGGATGGGCAACTTTTGGGATTGCTGTAGTTGTGTATTCCCCCATGTGAGCGGGTTGGACAGGACAGACCCTGGAATTCTTTCCAACTCTCAATTCTCTCTCTCTTTAGTTCTGTGAGTTCATGCCTTCTGTGATGTGCCTTTCCCCAGGATAATCACATTGTTCCAAAAGGCAATGTTCAGCCATTCAATTGGATTCCTTGGTATTTATTTACTTGCATCTATCTTTCTCTGTAGGTTTTGTGTTGCTATAAAGAAAGAGAATTATCCAGATTACATGCCTTCCAGCATATTTTCTGACAGTGCTAAACAGATTTTCAGACAGCCGGGGCACACCATTTATCTCTTGCCCACTGTGGTAATCTGTAACTTGCTACCTTGTGAACTTGAGTTTTATGTTAAAGGGATGCCAATTAATGGGACCTTAAAACCTGGCAAAGAGGCAGTGCTACACACAGCGGACACTTCGCAGAACATTGAGCTTGGTAAGGCTAAACTGCGTCCTGGGACTGTTTGTTGTTATAAACGTGTGTCTGAAAAGTTTTGGTCACAGTGCATTGTGGTTCCTAGAGATCTTGCTCAAACACCACAAAGGATCTTTTATTTTATTTTAATAACAAACTCCAAATGCATCTGAAGAAGTAGACCAAAGTCTACGAAAGCTCATGCTGAAATGTCTTTCTGTTAGTCTCAAAGCTGCTACAAGATCTCTCTACACAGTGATTCTACAGACTAATACGGCTATATCTTTAAACTCGGGTGATGTCTGTAGACAGGATTTGTAGCCAAAATAGGCCACTAATAAACAATGAAATTCCTTGAGAGAATTTGTTGATTCCTCTTTGTGAGGAATGCATGGAAGTTTGTGAAGAGCCCCACAGTTATATTCATATTGTTGGGAAGGCATTTGATGATTAACGTTGACCAAGGGCTTGACATTAATTGTTTGAAATAGGAAAGAGTGAGTGCATTGTGCACCCTGGAGTTCTCCCAATGCTCAGATAAATCTTCCACACTTTGGGAAGGGTGGCTTTTGAAAACAGTCATGAAAAGAACTCATGTTTTGCTATTCCTCAATTTTAGGGGTCTCTCTAGAAAACTTCTCGCGTTGCAAGGAACTTTTGATACCTCCTGGAACCCAAAACTATATAGTGCGGATGCGACTGTATGATGTTAACAAGCGGCTCTTGAATCTCACCATAAGGATTGTGTGTCGAGCTGAAGGGTCCTTGAAGATATTTATTTCAGCACCGTATTGGCTCATCAACAAAACAGGTAAGTCTACCTGAACTTTTGTCTTTCCTCGTCAGCATCTGGCTGCAGCATTTTGGATCTGCTGCTGAAGTTTCCAGATTGTTTCCAAAGGCAGTAATCAAGACATATGTTGCCACAGCCAAATCTGATATCTCCAGCGCGTCTGTTTTAACTGTACAAATGTAATCTAAATTAGTTTGCATCTATATTGCACAATATTCTCTTTGTGCCAAGGTAGCCTAAGTGTTGTCTTGTGCAAGGTGTACAGAAGAGCTTTCTGATGTTCTGTGCTGCTCACCCAATTTAAAGAGTTTGCAGATTAATTATACCTTGACTATGTTGGCATAAAACCTTACCCACCTACAGTGGAAGTTGTAAAAGCTTGAGAAGGTTGCACAAAGGGATAATCAGTGTTCACACCCTATATCGGTACATTGCCAAAGACAAGATTTATGCAGTCCTTCTTTTGAGAATGGGTGTTTTCAGCTTAGTAGCACGGATGCATGCTATTTTTGTTGTGAAAGCCACACCAACTCCATGGTAGTTCAAATCTGTCCAGGTTTCTTCTTGGCTGACACAATCAATTCAGTATAATACACTCATCCCTCCATTTTCACAGACTTCAGGTCCACGGTTTCAGTCCTTCATGGACCGGCAAGCGGGGAGGGTTAAAATGGTGCTTGCGCCCACGGCTCATACACAGAGCCGCATACAGGAGCACACAGCCATTCAAGCCTATGGGGCTTGAATATTCACAGATTTCCATTTTTGCGGGGATGGTGGTGTCCGGAATGGATTCCCCATGACAATATATATTTGTTAATGCATCTTATAAGACAATCCGGTTTTGGGACATGTGATGTTTCTTCGCGTTTTGCATATCTTTTAGTAAATTGCTTTCCTAACAACAAGCACCATTAATATGCTTGATTGTTGGGTACATTTTAAAGATGTTTGGGAGCTGTATTTGCCTCAGTTTTCATAATGTCTTAGAATTATTTCAGAAAGTTCTCTATGGATAATGTTAAAGGGAAACTTGGGAAGGCGCTCAGACACGATAGAGAACATGTTTGTTCTGTTGCAGTGCAGTCTTAAGTGTTTGCCATGATGTTAAGACCCATTTGTTTCTGTGAGCCTTACTTCCAGGTAAGGATGGGTAATGTGGCAGCTTACACCCAGGTAAGGATGTGTAACAGGTTATGACCACCTTAAATCCTTGCTTATTTGATGAATGGATACAACATCTGGCAGTAGCTATCCTCTCATCTTTCAAGTATAAGAAATCAATAAAGAGCATTCATTTGTAAGCTGTAGACTTCAGCAGATGTGAAAGTTTGAGTCAAGGCCAATAGATGATTTTATCTACTGCTGTGATTTTAAAGGGCCTACTCAGCCACTTAAAGGTATGTGCACACAGAGATTTAAAAGCCAACTTTATCTCATTGCTTTTAAAGGGCTGCCACTGATCTTCAGGCAAGATAATGCCAAGATAGATGCGGCTGCTCAGTTTGAGGAGCACGAGCTTGCCAGGAGCCTGAGTCCTCTTCTCTTCTGTTACGCTGACAAAGAACAGCCAAACCTGTAAGCTTCACTAATGGGATTGTATTTATTCAGAATTAAATGTGGCAGAACTGAGGGGTTTCTTTGGTTTAGTTCTAATTATACGGCAGGGCTTAGCTACCGCTTGCACACGAGTTGTGTCCAGAGTGGTGACTTCACTAGCATCTGTCATACACTTTTGTGCAAGGATTAAGACAGGTGTGAAGCAGCCCTGACCATCAGTCATCACATGATATGATGGGCTTGAGGAATCTTAAAATTAAGTGGTCGATCTTTATCAAAACAAAACCTATAGAAATTACCGAAGCTTCTGCAAGACTCTCTTTGATTTCCAGGAGAATGGTTGCTTATTAATTTCTTTTCAAAATTTAAATTCCTACCAGGGAGAGAGGATTTTGTTCTACACAATGAAGTAATGTGAAATGTGTTTTATAAGAAACTGACCAGACTAATTTTTGCTTTTAACTTTTAAAGAGCAACACATTATGTATTATTTTGCTCATTGCCCTACTGTCTTGTAGCTTCATCTTTTGCAAAAGTCTCAACGTATAGATTTTACCAGTTTGTGGATTCTGTCAGGGCTTCTCTAAAAGTGATAGTATGGCTTGCTAAACTGCTGTATTGTGCTCTTTGTGGCAGTTGCACAATGAGAGTTGGGAGAGGAATCCACCCGGACGGTATGCCTGGCTGGTGCCAGGGTTTCTCACTGGATGGAGGAAGTGGAGTCCGAGCCCTGAAAGTGATCCAGCAGGGAAACCGACCAGGCCTGATTTATAACATTGGTATGTACTATTCATTTTATTTATTTCATTTATATCCCACTTTTCTCCCTGGAGGGACCCAAGGCGGCTCACAGATAAACTACTAGTATAGTTTATACTACTAGTATAGTTAATAACCGTAGTCACAATAATGCAGAAATAAATGATTAAGATAAGTCTCCAAATGATCCCAAAACAGTTTTAAACATCACTTATGAAATCTTAAAGAAAATGGCCTAGTTTGAATGGGATGTGAATGGTGGTTTAGCATTACATTTTGGGCTATTGCACTCTGCAGTCCCTCTCTTCCAGCACAGCTGTAAGGAGATCAGAAGCTTTCACTTTAATTTCAGTAACAGGTAGTTTATTATTAGGTCAAACCTGAAACAATGGTTTGGGTAAACAAGATCATAAACCATGGTTTGAAGATGACTTGTTTGTTTCCTCAAAGCAGAATTAAAGGCTAACCATAGTTTCCCTTTAAAGGGATCTTGAGACTAACTGAAAGAAAGAAGCTAGATCCCATTACGTACTGATTTTCCAGACTAACACGGCGGACATAATGAGTAACTGTGGTTAGCTAAAAATGGATGTGAAAGCTAACACTCAGCATCTAACACTCAACCATAGTTAATGATAATGTTCCAGCAAGACTGCTATCCATTTCTGATTTTCTGATTTCTGAATTTCTGATGCTCCTGTTCTAACTGGCCTGAGGTATTCATTTCAGGTATTGACGTCAAGAAAGGCAGAGGCCGCTACATTGACACTTGTATGGTAACATTTGCACCTCGCTACCTCTTAGATAATAAATCGAAGCACAAGTTAGCCTTTGCTCAGCGGGCATTTGCCAGGGGACAGGTAAGAAGGCGTCTTTTCTTTCTGACCTGTAAATCCTCTTTCTTTATTGTTGCATCCGAAGAACCTTGTGCCATCTTAACTGACTTAATGAAGTTACTGTTGTGTAATGCTTTTGTAGACTAAAGCCCTAAAGACACTTGCATCCCATTTTCCCCAGTGGACTACTTATAGTTTTTTTTTTATTATTAAAGGTATTTATTGTTTTTCTACCCACCAGGACACTGGGTAGAAAAACAACAGGACTGTCCAAGTTCCTTCCTCTGTCTACGTTGACCCGAGTAGACTTGCATGGGATTACACAGTGATATTTTTAAAAAGTGCATTGACAAAGTAGTACGGCATCTCCATCCACCTATTAAAAGCCTCTTTTTCAGCTGCATGAGAAAGCCTGCCTTAGTAAAAATGGCTACCATTTCACAGTTAGTACAGAGATTGGGATGACACTATTCTTTTCCGCTGCTTATTTCAAAAATATTTTGTGCCACTTAGGGATGGACTCTTTAGCTATTGTTTTTGGGTTAGATAATAATTCTTACAAATAATTCATACACATTTATATAAATATAAATATGGACAGGAACCGATGGTCTGAGTAATCATCTGGTAATGCTGTAAGTGCTTTTTCACTTTGTCATTAGGGATCTTCGAATCCAGATGGCTACATTTCCACCCTGCCTGGCTCAAGTGTTGTGTTCCACTGGCCGCGCAACGATTATGACCAGTTATTGTGTGTTCGACTGATGGACGTTCCCAACTGCATTTGGTCTGGAGGCTTTGAAGTCAATAAAAACAATTCCTTCCATATCAATATGAGGTATTGTGTGATTACACATTAGTATTTTAAAACACAATATGTGCACACACTTTCTTGCACCCCCATTCCTTTAGTTTAAAGGCAAATGTTGATGTTGTTCTGGGAACTGTGGGAGACAGTACTTGGCATAGACAGACTCCTCTCATGTGGATCCTAGAAATTAAAATATCTGTATTTAGATACATTTCTTTTCAACTGCTCCTGTGGTATGGATATATGGAACAACTTCTGTTTCGGAAGTTAAATTCAGATTGTCCGAAGCTTTCTGGATACCATGAAGTCTTTCAGGTTCTTTCCTAAATATACAACCCACTCTGTCCTAGTGGTTCAGGCAAGACAAGCTAGAATGTAGATAGGGATCTTCGGGTAAATCTCTGGGTGCAATAAATCAAAAAGGGTTTCTGACTCTCAGACGTCTCAACATGAGCAACTGTGAAAAATATCACTCTTCTCCGTTGTCTGTGAAAGCACATGTGAGGAGCTTGCTGCTGGTCACAAATTTCCTAGATGAACATTGGTTCAGAGACACACATCTACCTTAATTCTGAGCCAATACTTATCCATCTGAGCTGGAATTAGTGCCTGACTCTGGTCAGAGGGTTGAGTAGTGATAGAAAGTTGATTTGTCTGTCCATACCTAGATTAGAGTACATCTGCCTCAGTTTCCCATCATTGTTAATTGCCTTCAAGTTGACTTTGACTTATGGTGACCCTGTTAATGAGATACTATTAAGTTCTATTATCAACAACCCTACTCTGTTTAAGACCTTCTTAGGACCAGAGTTTGAATTCTTGTTTGGCCGTGGAAACCTGTTGGGTAATTAAAAACAGTTTGTTGTTGTTGTTGTTGTGTGCCTTCAAGTCATTTCCGACCTATGGCGACCCTATGATGACACGATCTTGTGGTTTTCTTGATACATTTCTTCAGACTTGGTTTGCCATTGCTTTCCTCTGAGGCTGAGTGTGTGCGACTTGTCCAAAGTTACCCAGTGGGTTTCCATGGCTGAGCCAGGATTCAAAACCTGGTCTCCAGAGTCATAGTCCAGCACTCAAACCACTAGACTGCACCCATTTAAAAACCCTTTCCTTTAAAAATATTCATCTCTCAAAAAAAATTATCAGAACAAAGAAGCCTTTGGTGACAATAGAACTGCTATGCTCTTTGTATAAATAAAAGAAATGTCCTTATATTGAGAGCAATACAATTCAAGAACAACACAGAGAAAAGACATATTCTTCCTATGTGTTGCCATTAACTGATCCAGGCAGTGAAGAGATTTCATCTCCATCCGCCAGGAGGCACTCTCTGGTGAAGGAAAAGAAAACTTATAAACTTTCTCATTCCTGGCTGCTGTCTCTTGCAAAGGAGGAAAGAAGTTGCAATCAGGCAGTGCACCAAAATAAATAAGTCCTTGTGTGTAGGCAGAGCTATATATTAGGATCCACACACATGGTCTGCACCCACCTCCCCCAAATCACACAAATGTTGGATCTCTTTTGGTGCATATGTTGTGGCTGAACTGGTCCATATTGTATCTATAGCCTGTTAGAGAATTATTGGAAGTGGGATAATCTTACAGGCAGCAAAGTCAGTAACAAGACATGGTAGAGAAGAAGTGGTCAGGTTTATTCTGAGTTGTCTTGTTCATTTAAGTGCTCTGGAACTAGGTCTCCGAGGGACTCAAGTGATACTTCCCAGAAGTCGATACCTCTCTCTCTCTCTCTCTCTCTCTCTGTTGCAGGTATTTAATGGGATTTAAGCATCCAGGGATTTTGGTATTTATAGGGGGTCCTGGAACCAAACCCCAGCAGATACCAAGGGCCCACTTTATATTTTGCAGAGGTTGATTTTGTAGAGCTGCTAAATTCAAAGTTGAGACATTTCACATCATACTCACTTGCCTGCAACATTGTTGGAATAAGTTTGGGAGAAATACTGTTGAATCTGGCCTTTGCTGGTAACTGTGAGCCATGGATCGAACTCTCTGATGGGTGAACTGGTGCTTTTCCCTTGGTAATGAAGCCCATTGGGACTGTTTTGTTTTTTCATTTTTTGCAGGGATACCCTTGGAAGGTGCTACTTCTTGCGAGTTGAGATCACTCTCAAAGGAGCCACATACCGTGTTTCACTTAGCGATACCGATCAGTTGCCACCTCCGTTCCGCATAGACAACTTTTCTAAGGTAAAAAAAGCTCTCGCTTCTGGAAAATACACACAGTCTGCCCTCTATATCCATGGATTCAACCATCTATGACTTGATTTTTTAAAAAAAAAATTGCAAAAAGCAAACCTTGATTTTGCCATTTTATATAAGAGACACCATGTTACTAGGCCATTGTACATAATGGGACTTGAGTATCCACAGATTTTAGTATCCACGGGGAGTCCTGCAACCAAACCCCAGTGAATCCCAAGGATCCACTGTACCACTTGGTTTATTTGCAGGAAATGGCTGTTATGGAACACGTGTCAATGTAAATTTGAGTTTGGACCAATGAGACCTGGCTTGGTATCACAGCTTTTGCCTCATTTACTAGGTGACCTTGATGTAAGTCTGTGTTTGTATTGGTAAGAATCTGGCTTATGGTTAACTCCTTTTCATTGCTGCTCTTGTAGGTCCCCATTGTGTTCACTCAGCATGGTGTTGCAGAACCTCGGCTCAGCACTGACGTCAAGCCAGCAACCTCTTTGGATTATGCCTGGGATGAACCCACTCTCCTACCCTACATAACGCTGACAGTCAAAGGGGCCGGCTCTTCTGAAATCACTTGCTGCATGGATGACTTTCAAGACAGCAAGCAGCTCTATTACGAAAACTTTATTTACATTGCTGCAACCTATACTTTCTCAGGGTAATTCCTCCATTATATGGTGCATTAGATGCTATTGGAAAGATAGTGCTGGATTCTACCCATTGTTAAGAGGAGTATTTCTTTGCATTTGTATACCCTCCTTCATCCTCTTTAGTTCCAGGGTTTTTTGCAACAGCCATGAACATAACAATACAAGTATATTGCAACACAGATGTTCAGTCTTCTTATGAGGAACCTTCATACAATGCTTTCTTGTGCCAGTGATGGCTTTCATAACTAGGAATTTAGCTGCACCCTCTCATTTTGTTCACAGCCACAAGCTGTGAAAAATTTACCTATGTCACAGAGCTAGGAGAAGTCACTTTTTGGATTGCAGCTCCTTGAATCTCCCAACTTGCATGACCATGTTGACTGGGGGATTGTGAGAGCTGTAGTCCAACATATAACTTATCTGACATGTCATCATCTTGCCTGCCTCCCAAAGTTGCCCTTTCATTCAGCTTAGTTAAAGTATTTTTTAAAACTTGTGTGCGCTTGAAAGAGCTGTGAAATTGAATCATTTCCTTTGAATTCTAGACTGCAGGAAGAGAGTGGAAGGCCAGTTGCTTCAAATAAAGAAGTTGAATGTGCTGAGCTTGTCCTGGATGTTTCTCTGAAGACGCAGAGAGTCATATTAAAGAAAAAGGTATGGAACTTTTGAGGTGGACTTTTGAGACATATTAACATCATTGTGAATGTAAATAACATGTCATAACAACATAACAATATGACTTCAGGAACCTCATGGCTGACTGGAAGAACCTATGTCCTCACTACTAAATTGCCATATATTTGTTCTTAGTAAGCTCAGCATTCCAGAATTCCAAAGCACTGAGCCATGATAGTTAAAGTGGTGTCAAACTGCATTAATTCTGCAGTGCAGATGCAGTCTTAGCCTCTAGAAGCAGTGGAGTGTGAGTTGAGCTGTTTGTGATCCCACGTCTTCCTCTGCTTTCTCACAGGAGCCAGGGAAGCGGTCTCAACTGTGGCGAATGACAGGCACAGGCATGCTTTGCCACGAGGGCTCTGCAGTTCCCCACCACCCAAATAAACCTTCCCCCCCTCGGTCCACAGAATCCTCCATGATCCTGGACATTGCAGGCCTGGCAGCAGTCACAGATAACAGGTACACAAACTTCAGAAACCTGTTTTTTTTCTAACCTGCAGAAGTCTCAGTCCTTTCCTATGATAAATCCACCCCCAATTACCCCAAAATTTCTTCATTTTAGCAATATAATTTAGGCTGATATGTGATGTCATTTTGCTGCTGATGTTGATGTTAAACAGTTGCAAGTGAGGAATCATAACTAGTTTAAGTATTTCTAAATTATGCTATATCTGGATCTCCGAACAAGATGCAGTCGGTCAAATAAGACAAATCATTATTACTATTGTGAAGCACCAAGAAATCTACCAGTAAGTTTTCCTTTTCAGGTATGAACCACTGATGCTAAGAAAGCCAGACAGACGGCGTAGTACCACACAGACCTGGAGTTTTCGGGATGGCAAGTTAGTCTGTGGCATGCATGGGCTGGTTGTACAGGTTAGCATTGTTATTTTCCTTGAGGTTGTTTGGAATGAATGTGGGTAAATGAATTTAATATCAAGATTCTAAGCTGTAAGAATTACCTTAAGATGTGTGTGTATATGTGTGTGTGTGTATATATATATATATATATATATATATATATATAAATGTAATTGAACCAGTTTTTCATTTGTATGAAACAGATTTTAAACTTTGTTTTAAACCACAATCAGAGAGTGCAAAATGCTGAGATTCTTTAAAAGTGCAACACAATTTTGTTGTTTTGTCCCTTCAAGTTGTTTCTTGACTTATCATGGGCTTTCCTGGAAAGATTTGTCCAGAGGAGGTTTGCCATTGCCTTTCCCTGAGGCTGAGAGCATGTCACTTGCCCAAGGTCACCCAGTGGGTTTTATGACCCAGCAGGGAAATGAACCCAGGTCTCCAAAGGAATTTAGCAATGCAAAATTTCACTCAAGGTGGCTCTTTAAATACCACTAAACAAGGATGGGGAACTCTGTCCCAAATTCAATTTCAGGGAGGTTTTCTGTATCCACGTTCTAGCAGAAAAAGGAATGGGACCCAAGTACAAGCTTATTTCAGTTTAAGTTCTTGCCGGAAGCAAATGAACTTTGAGAAGGGCATTGCAACCTTTATGAATGGGGGAAACCATTCAATGACTGGGAAACCAGCTGTTTGTGGCTTCATGGCACAAAGGGTTTTCATGGGGCAAAGACTCTCAAGAACTCCATGTGGCTGTGTCAGGACCCCAGGAGACGTAGTACAGCCGTGAAGATGACAGGTTAGCCTTAGGAAAGGTACAGGGTTCCTCATATGGCCTTCCTAAGGTCCTCAGAAAGGGTGGCATATACGTGGGACCCATGATCCAGAGGACAGTTCTTCCTACTTGGATCCCCACTGGATCCCTCCATTATAATCCTTTAAAAAGGAAAAGAGAGTGGGTGGAAACCAGATAGCCTTCTCTTCTGTCTAAACCTTTCTTTCAGGAATGGTTTATGGTCTGCAGGTTTTGTTAATTTTTGTCCTGGCTTTATCCTGTTCTGCTCTTCTTTCCAAAAAGTCTTTTTGAAATCATTCCTATGGTATCTCCCTTGCTGGTCATAGTAGGATTTTTCCCCCCTTTTTGTAATAAAAGACAGAAAGCGAGAGAGAGCAGGAGGGAGAGCTAGAAGCTTAAATTGATTGGGATGATTATGATGAATTGCCTTTTTGTAAGAAAAGGATTTTTCAAAGACAGCATGTAAACTGTGTCCATAAGTATCAAACACGGGGTTTTTTTTTTAAACAAAAGACTAGAAAGTCGGGGGCTATTTTAGTAACTCTGAGATGTTTGATCAAAGACTGTCTACTCTGTGCTATACATCTGGAATGAATTTGTAAGCTACAGTATAACAGATGCACTCTTTAGAATTCCTTATTAAAGAAATGCTGTCAACATTTGTGATTTTTCTATTTGACCTGACTTCTCCTCTCACTCCCTTTGCTCCATAATCTCAAGCTGTTCCTTCTCAATTTTTCAAAAGAAAATAGATCAGTAATGCACATTCACTGCAAAACATTGCTCTCTGTACCTGGGATCACCATTCCTGTGTTCCTTTTTTCAAAAAAAGGAGTGATATGTATGTATATAAAAAAGTTTCACAAATAAGTAATGGCACTTTATTGTCTTAAAGTTTATAATCCTGTGCACAGTAAGGGAAGCTGAAAGGAAATAAAAAAAGCAATGCATTTGAAATGTACTGAATGAAGAGGAGTTCTTAGGGTGAGATGGACTGACAAAAAGATACATAAATGAGTCCAAAAGCAAATTAAGCCTGTACTCTTTCAAGAAGCCAAAATGACTAAACTGAGGCTTTCGTACTTTGGACACATCATGACACTCATGAGAAAAGATAATGCTCAGTAAAGTGGAAGGCAGAAGGAAAAGAAGAAGACCACATTACAGGGGGATTGATTCAGTCAAGAAAGCCAGGGCTCTGAGATTGCAAGACCTGAGCAGGGCTGTTATTTATAGGATTGAGGTCTCTCATTCATAAGGCTGCCAGAAGTTGTAGCTGACTTTGACAGCACATAACAACAATGACAAGTCCTTGCACAATTGCTTCCAGTAGGTCCCATGGAGTGCCAGGTAAAAGCACAGAGCTTCAATCTGTGAGTTTGCCAGATAAGTTATCAAAGCCAGCTAGACAAAGGCGATAGAAATGTTCTGAAGACAGCTTAAAAAGTGGGCTCAGATATTAGCTGTAGGGAAGATGGCTACAGCCAGTGAGTGGAGATTCCAGGGCAAGAGATTTTGGTGAAACATCAAGAAAATGTGCAAGCTGTAAAAGCTAACGCTGGCCTGGGAGGCTCTTCTTTGCTGGAGGTAATTTAGCAGAGACTGCATGGCTATTTTTAAGCGATCTTGTGGCTGCATCCCAACTCTGTAGATTCTTTTGACCAGATGTCCCCTGCAGTGCTTTCCAATTCTAAGATCTGTCAGTGATTTTGCAAATGTCGGCTCTCTGTATGTGAAATGTTGTCTATTTTAAGTATGTTTACCTTCTCTTTCCTTTCCAGCCTTTCTTATCTTCTGTTTGGTTTTTCATTCCAGGCAAAAGGAGGCAGAGCAGGGCTGCGCGATGGAGCAGAGGTGGTTCTGGGTCCAGATACTTCCATGGAAATGTTGGGTCCAGTTCCACCTGAGCAGCAGTTTATCAATCAGAAGATGAGGCCTGGCTCTGGCGTCCTTGTAGTCAGGGTCATCCCTGATGGCCCGACCAGAGTTTTGCAGGTGATGGGTGTTTTCCATGAGATCTGTCCATATCTGCAAATTAGATGAGTGTCCTTTGTAGTATTGATACATTCTTCCTGCATGTGCTCACATGTGCATCAGGGCAGGAGTTATTTATTTAAATGCCTACACCCCATTTTCCCTTGCCTATGAAAGTTACCCTCAAAATGGCCACCAACAAAACCAAAAAAGCATCCCTCTTCAAAAACAACCTTAAGGCAGATGATGAGAAATTGATAACCGATCTTCCAAGAATGTCCCTACTGCAAAGTAGAGTGGGCCCTTGGTATCCGGTGGGGTTTGGGTCAAGGGCCCCCTGTGGATGCCAAAATCCGTGGATGTTCAAGTCCCACGATATGCAATGGCATAGTAAAATGGTGTCTGTTATATAAAATGGAGGAGAGAATCTTAATAGTGCATTCTGTATTAGATAACAGACTTCAACCAACGCAGAAATGATCGTTTCTCATATGAAGGGGATGAGTTGGAGCAAGACCTGCGGAGGTTGAAGAATCCTGACACTGAGCAGGAGCTGGAAGTGAGTCGTCATAACTGTTAATAACTCCGTATATGTGTGTGTGTGTGTGTGTGTGTGTGTATACATTCTCCACAATCTACTGTCTAACTGTATCCTCATTGAGAAATTTCACTTTTAACTTTCAGATGTCAGATCAATCCGTTATATTGGTAATTGCAACTGGTCATACTTTGCAGTTTAAATGTTTGACATTGCTCACTCTTGAGCCAGGGTTTATTCAGATTAGTGGCTTTAATGCTTAATGAAGATTATAGTCAGCCCTCCACGTTTGTGGCTTTGACTTTTGCTGATTTGGTTATTTTCAGATTTGATTACTATGTTATCTCTAGGAATCTTTAGGTCCTCCAGTATGACTCTATGGTCAACTTCTGTCGGAAATTGTGCTGGAGTTGTGGAGAACCTAGACATTCCTAGAGAGAACACTTCCCTTGGCAGTTGTAGGTCTTCCAGCACCGTTCTATGTTCAACTTCCAATGGTCATAGAGAGGTGTTCTCTCAGGTGAAAAAACATAGTGTATTTTTATTTGCGATTTTCCCACTTTCACAGGTGTCTTGTGCCTCTAACCCCAGTGATTGTGGAGTGCCCACTGTATTCTGAATCAATTTTCTGTTCCATTGACAGGTCCAGTTGAAATTAGAAGGTGGAATAGGCTTATCTCTAGTTAACAAAGTCCCAGAAGAACTGATTTTTGCAAGTTTTACTGGCATCAATGTCCATTTCACACAGCTGTCAACGAGTCAAGTGCTTGAACTAAGCATACAAGATGTACAGGTAATGGAACAGATCAGCCCTCACATGGGAACTACTAAAGAATACTCCAAAATGAAGTGCATCCCATTGCATGGCAACTACATTTGAACTGGAAACAGATTCAAGGATCCCCTGCTAGAAAGTAGCCCTCATTCATAGGAAGGCTGTGCAGTTTACTATCATTGCAAGGAAAAAGGTTCCTGAGTGTCCCAGCACCTATGGAACAAAAACCTGATTCATTGTTTTTGACATTTGTCACAATCTGGAAAAATTGAGGTTCACCATCATTGTCATGAAGTTAGCCTGAAAGGAACTCTAAGCTAAAGGAAAGTGATGGTAGTTAGATGGCAGCGTTTTCCCTGTCCTACTCCTTCAGAGTTTGTAGTATTTTGTATCAGGTCAGGGATAATTGAATGCTTTGGTTCACAGAGCAGTCTCATTTATGGGATTATATCTACACAAAGGTGAGAAGCCATTTCCACAAACGTTCCACATGGAATAGAATCATCGAATCTTAGAGTTGGAAGAGACAACAAGGTCCATATAGTCCAACCCCCTGCTGTTCAGCAAGGCCACCATTTTTCACCAAGGGCTGCCAGTCTGCGAATGAAACATACCAACACTTATTCTCTCTCTGTTTTACTTTAGGTGGACAACCAGCTTCTTCGTACTACTCAGCCTTTCATGCTTTTCCTGACCCCTAAAATGGGTGAAAATGAAGCAGTCGAGACAGGTCCCGCTGTGCAGTTGAATGCCATGAAATTTCCCAGTAAGAGCCCTTTAACTGATATATACAAGGTAATCCAGCAACCAAATGTCAATTCTCGCTTTTGATTTTTCTTCTTTTTTACAAAATGGAAAGAAATAAGCTCTCTATGTCACTCCCCTTAATTGTAAAGTGCTGGTGAGTGCTGACAGGACTAGAGTCAAGACGGAGCCACTGAGAAGCAAGAGTGAAGTGAGATGTAAATAGGACTGCATCTTCACTGCAGAATTAATGCAGTTTGGCACCACTTTAATTGCGATGATGGGCAGCTGCCTTCCCATGTAATGGGGAATTCAGGGCCTGAATACTCTGGGGGCAGCCTAGAATATTCTGGCTAGTGAAGCCAAGCCCTAAGAGAAAGACGTAAGCAGTAACTGAAGTAGAACAAGTTCTTAGATACCTAGCAGATGGGGCAGGTGGGGATTGTTTCAGATCTTATGAAAATTGTTTTTGGACTGCCAACTTTCCAGATTCCTTTGCCGGCATCTGAGGAAGTCTACACATTTAGTTTTAGTCTAGAAGTTTTCCAAGCTCTGGATTATTTTGATTACGCTTCTAACATGTCTCCTTTGCGGCTCTCCAACTGCCTCCCATTAGTAGAAGTTTTCTCTTAACATTTGCTTTCCCTGTTGCACTTCAATATTTCTTTCCCACCCTCTGCCGTGCGATCTCAGGTCTGCGTACACTTAAGACAATTTAAAAAAGTCAAAATAATTGCAGATAAAAGCAATAGAATAATTTAAATGGGCTAAAGGCCTAGGTAGCACAGCAGGGGGACGTGACTTGGTGCTCTCCACCTTTTTCTGATTACAAGTTCCAGACTTCCTGACTGTTTGCCTTGTTGGTAATGGGCTCTGTAGTTCAAAACAGCTCCCTTTGATAAAAAAAAAAAAAAAAGTACGGCTGACCCTGCAAGGCTTCCTGGATGAACCTGATGAGACCAAAAGGTGACATCTTACAATGGGAGTGTGTCATTTCTTTCAGCACGGGTTAATATTGTGTGTTAACATTCCATCTGCATTGTGGAATATGGATCCGATTCAAGTCTTGTAGGTTCCTGCTGACTCTGAACTTGTTCTTTAGCCAGAGTGAGCAAAAGCTGTGGGAGGCTGGAATTCAGAACTCTGTATGTTTTTTTATAAAATAGGCAAGCACGTGTTGTCTGCTTGTGTTTGCAGGTCATCTTGTGGGTATATTTAGATAGCCAACTCTTCACGTGATCACTTCTGTTTGCTTTCACAAAGTGCTTTTGAGTGTGCATTGCATGGTAGAAATTAACTGTCTCTTCTCCTTACAGCATTTGATGATCACAGCTAGCAAGTTCACAGTCCAAATTGAGGAGAAACTCTTCCTTAAACTTCTGAGTTTCTTTGGCTATGATCAGACAGAATCAGGTACGTTTTCAAGTCTCCAGCTTAGAACTATGGAGTCTATTAATAAAGAGCTTGGAAATGTTTCACTGTTAGGGGGGAAAGGCCTAGCAGACTACATCTCACCCATTCCAGGATTGTATGTTTTGCCCCTTTCTCTGCTTTGCTGCTCTTGCATGCTCAGTGTGGGATTCTGGAGTCAGCTGCTGTTTAGCTTGCTTGTTGTATGCAGGTAGACTGCAACAATTGAATCCCATTCCTTCCCAGCTCAAGCTTTATTGCATTGTTTACTGTAGACAGCACTGTTGTAACCTGCAGCCTGTTATTTTTAAGCTTTCCTCCACAGTCCTCCCAATGCCAGTGCTACTAAAAAGTTTCAGTTAGATAGAGGATAAGGGTTCACATTCTTAGTTGGTCAAATCTCAGGATGGGTATTGTATCTCTTCAGTATCCTTTCTCATGACAATAGTAATGCCGTAGATATCCCAAGATATATACTAATAATGTCTCTTATTCAATTTGGTGCAGAGGTTGAAAGTTATGATGAAAACCTCCATGAAAAGCCAGTTGATCAAAAGGGAGCCCAGAAACGATACTACTTTGAAAATCTCAAAATTAGTGTGCCACAGATAAAGCTGAGCGTGTTCACTTCCAGCAAGCTTCCTTTGGATCTCAAGGTAAGTCTTCTTAGGTCCCTCACTTTGAAATAGGCTGCTGAGTGCTTCCCAAACTTGGATCTGTAGATATTACTGGGTTACATCTCCTATAATCCCTACCCAGCATGGCCTGTGTTGGTAGTCCAGCAGTACGTATGGACACCACTATTCCAAGTTATGTTTATTATAAGAGGCTCAGAGTGAGGCAGTCTGGCTTATTTTTCTAACCTTGAATTAATTTTCTATTTTACCTATCTTAATTCTGATGTTTAAACACTCATCTGTGCCTTCAGGCCTCCGCTCTGTGTCAGTCTGTGCTTTTATTTTAAATTTCTAAAGATCACGAGTGTGGTCTGTCATACAGTTTTGCAGTGTGGAGTGCATCTGCTCAGTATTCCAGGCAGCCGGTCTTTGGTTCGAAATGCTTTATTCTCTTCCATCTCCCCGTTTCCTCTATCCATTCATCTTGGCATTCTGTGATCTCTGACTGTGTGAGTGTATGTGGCCATGTGTCCTCCTTAAGGAAGAAGGCTAATGATTTTATTTGGTTGATCATTTTACTTTTAAATTGGTAATTTGAAACTAAAATGGAATGCAGTTTAAAATCACCTATACTTTTTTGAGTTCATAGAGAAATGACTCAAGTTTCAGTTTATGCTTCTGAGGAGAGCAGATTTCATTGAGGACTGCACAGTCTTTGTGAAATCTTTTGTTATTGTGTGCCTTCAGGTCATTTCTCACTAAAGGTTTAAATGCTGGGGGTGTTAATCCAATTACTCTGCTTGGTTTAGGCACTGAAGAGTACATTGGGATTCCCGCTGGTCAGGTTTGAAGATGCTGTGATCAACTTGGATCCCTTCACTAGAGTCCATCCTTATGAGACACAGGAGTTTATCATCAATGATATTCTGAAGCACTTTCAAGAAGTAAGTGACACGGCCTTAAAGGTTACAAGAGTTGGCACTACTGCACTCTCCATGTGGATCTTCCTTCCTTTCTGCTCAGGGATAGAAAATCCTGTTGCTCAGGGGCTACATAGAGCCCACACAAGTCTACATGGTCTTATTTACATGGGTTACATGTACAAGTCTAAAATGGGTTATCTACTCCAATGTCTTCCCAGGCTCACCGCATTCTCTTTACAAGATGCAGGGCCAAAGCAACAGGTGTGGACTGTCTTCATGATGTCCGCACCCAGTTTGGCATTTCCTTCCCTTAATCTGAATTGAAAAAACTAGCTGCCTTCCCACATGGCTCCTGCAAGTCACCTAGTCCCACTATTGTGGATGTGAGTTTCTCTGAGGTCACAACAAGGCACTCGGTATCGATAACTTGGCTGGGCACCTTGCTGTGATGTCAGCAGTGGTGCCAAGTGATGAACGGGGATCAAGTGGAAAGACAGACATCCATTGTCACTGTGGAGAGAGAACACAAGTTATGGGGGGAATTTTGGGCTGGACTACTCCAGGGTCAGCCCATAGTGTTATGGCCAGTGAAGACAAGCTCTCCTTTATGAAATATTGCTTTGAACAATGCTGAACACACCAACTGGACTGCAGGGGATCTCTTAGTGATGTCTCTGGTCTCCCTTTGTAGGAGTTGCTCAGCCAAGCGGCAAGGATCCTGAGCTCTGTGGACTTTCTTGGCAATCCAATGGGTCTCCTAAATGATGTTTCGGAAGGGGTAACTGGGTTGATAAAATATGGAAATGTCGGTGGCCTTATAAGGAACGTTGCCCATGGAGTCTCAAACTCTGCTGCAAAGGTAAGAATGCCTTGGATTATCAAAATGTGGAGAGTGAATGTGGCTTTCTGCTGAGCTTTGCAATAGGATGCACTGTGGTGTGATGCCGATGTTCTGAAATGGCCATTCTGTAAAAATCTTGCAATCCTTATACTTGCTCATTTGTGTTAGTGACTATGCTTTATAGATTCAAACAGGACCTCGGTTCATGGTTTAGAAAACTTTTTAACTATGATGTTGAACTAACAGAACAAGGTATTGGTTACTGTTTACCTCGGGAGGCCCAAGTAAATTTTAAGAAGCTAAACATGGAGCAAATAGCAAAGCAACAACAGATAAGTAGCCCAGAGCTATAGTTTGTGATGTGTTGGAAAGCTCAGACCATGATTTGTGCTGTGAATTGTGATTAGGAAGAGCAGGTCAACATTTTTTTTCAGATGGAAGCTTATTTTCTGACTCTGAGCAGCTAGTTCCCAGCCTACTTAGTTATTGTAAGAATGTTGGAACGTAAGAATTGATGCCTGAGTTTCTTGTTCTCTCCTTTCCTCTTCACACCCTTTCCTTTTATTTTTTTGCTACAATTGGAAACCATGTCTTACGCCATTCTAACATAAAAAGCTTTAACTAGTGTTATGACAGAGCATGAGGAGACTGGGTTTTTTAAAACCTCTTTTATACCATGGTGAGAGTCTTTATGTACAGCCATGAAGGACCTTGCTATTTTAATTCCTTCCTTGATAAAAGCTCTTCTTTTTCCAATGAGGAAACTACAAAGTGTGCTTTCTCTACCCTGGACATGAAAGGATTGCTGGGTCTCAACACTTCTAGAAACAAGCTGCAGTGCTCCATACTGTTTGATTTCAAGGGCAATTTGCAAGCTCCTAAAACACCATACCAGTAAAACAATAGCCACTAAAGCTAGAATGAAAGAGCACAAGGCAAAGATTAAATAAAAACCTCCAATATCTGTAATGGCTTCTTAACACAGACTGTTTCTTTTTTTCTAAAAAAACCCAACACCCAGTAAAAAGGTTTCAAAGGCACTGTTTCTCACAATTTACTGCTTTGGCAGACTGAGTCAAAGTCTTCTTGAGATTCTCTGCTATGGCTTTTTTCCTAAGCAGTGAAAGCTATCTGAAAATCCAGGTGCATCTTTAGGATTATCCGTTCCCAACATACATTGGTTCTTCAGTACGCATTTCACACGGGAACCTTTGCAGACTGTAATCTTGGTGTTGGAAAGTCATCATTCCTTCTCACTCCAAGAAAGTCTGCACAGACTAGTAAAAACCCTGATCCTCGCTCCCTGGTGCAGTCTGCAGGGCGAGTATAATTCATTCATCTGTCTGCTCCCGCTGCAGACTTTCCACCTGATTCAGAAGAACCAGACATTTTCACAGCCTGGTCTACATTACATCAGTTCTAAGTTGTCTGCAGTTAAAGCAGCAAAAATGTGTCATCCTCCAGACTCGGGAAACTTGGGCACGACTTACACAGCCCCCTCAGTTACCAGGTTATTATTTTACTTTTTTAAAATTGTGGTTCATGCCACACACACACGGTGGTGGCCTGTCTACTTCTCAATGAGACTGAACTTTAAGGACCCTTAAAAAAATACGCCTGCAAGAATTACACCCCCCAAATCCCCTTATTTATGGGCCGTGTATGGTTTTGCCATTGCGTAGTCCCGTCTCCCCCATTTAATTGCCGTGTTGATTATTCCCGTAATGGTTTTTCCATGTATCTTGGAGCATGTGGTGCCTGAATGGCTTCTTTCAAGGGGGAAAGGTTCTGTGTATTTAAGTTGGCACAGAGACCCGGGTTAATGAAAGTTCACTCCAGACAATTCAGCAGTATGATCCCATGGAGCCTGACTGGTTTTGTGTATTAAGAAAGGGCTTTGGTCTTAAATATAGGTACATGAGAGGACTCCCAGTCCTTCTGCAATGCAGCCTTCCAGCATTTGCGAGTCATTGTTTCTTTTATTTATTTAGTTATTTTGAGTGTGTGTGTATCTGTTTGTGTATAAACTGCATAAAAATATATCCATCTATCTATCTTTTTATGTATCCATCCATCTATATTTTGAGTTTTAACTTGTTTTCACATGGGGACAATTCTTCCACAAAAACAACATGCACACACCCATTACAAGAAGCCACAGGAATTAAACTAGACAATAAAAGTAATAATAATAATAATAATTATTATTATTATTATTATTATTATTATTATTTATACCCTGCCCCTCTGTTAAAAACAATCGGGATGGCTTACCACAGTTAAAAATTATATCAAAAATTAGAGACTAAAAGCCCCAAAACCCTACTGCATATCTTAAAAAGTATGAATGTTTAAAAGGGGGGGGGGGGGAAGGGAAAGGATCAGTTCTTGTTACCATTGCCAATCTTTCATCTCAGAAGTTTGATGCAGTACAGTTTATCCATTAAAAGACTTCCACCAGGGAAAAACCAACTAGCTTGCTGACCTCACTGCTAAGAGTAGACCATTCTCCATGGCATATATTACATATATTGGTTTTGTTCCAGATTACTAACACCAGGTGCCGTGAAATCCTCTTTGGCAGTATCTGTATACCATCTGTACCATCAGACTCGTTACATCACATATTCCACCTTAGAGATACCTTGTATGCCAGGGCAATCCGGCTAGGTAATGAAGACCTAGCTGCATCTTTGTCGCTGGGTGACATTTCAGGCTTTGCGGGAAGTAGAGACTTGCCACCATTAAAGCGAATTGCGATATAGTATTTCAAGAGAGGAGAAAAATCAAAGTTGCTTCGATGGGGCAGTAAAAGGCTCTGAAAGCTGTAAATGTAAGCAATGGAGGAACCTTCCAAGGAGAGCTCAGCTTTCATGTTAAAATTTGATGTTTTCTCTGGGAGTTTCAGTTTCTGCTGAACCAGCTGCAGCTGTTGGTGCCATGTCCCCCTCCCCACACTTCACATCATCCATTGGGTTCAGTTAGAAAGGAGTTAAAGGAGAACATAAAGGAAAATGTTTTCATCTGGAATATGAAAAGTTTAAGTGGACGCAAAACAACGGAAAGCTTTCAGGGTGAATAATGTCCCTTTGTGCCTCTCTTGCACCCCAAGGATGGTTGAAACCAGCTTCTTTGTACAATGGTTGATCTCTGAAATTCTACCCTCAAATCTCCGTGGAAATTTCAGACAACTACCAGCAGAGTTTGAGGGTTCCCCAACAATTTTTAATGTTCCTTCAATCCAGCTCCCCTTGCTACTCCAACTTGTCACAGATGAAAACTGGAGTACACTGATTCAATACTGATTCCTAGATTTTTGGGACAGTGGAAGATCTTTACAAGTTCAACCTAGACAATGAGGAAATAGAAGTAGTGAAAGAGTTCCTGTACTTTGGATCAAGCATAGATCAGAATGGGGACTGCAGTCAAGAAATCAGAAGAAGACTGAGAATGGGGAGGGCAGCTATGAAAGAACAAAGAGCAAACAAAGATAAACAAATAAGCACAAAAGTTGGAATTGTACAAGCAATTACCTATGTATGGATGTGAGAGCTGGACAATTAAGAAATTCATTTGAGATGCAATGTTGGAGAAGAGTGCTGAGGATACCATGGTCAGCCCAAAACAACAACAAATAAGTGGGCCCTAGAGCAGATCAAGCCTGAAATTTCATTGGAAGCCAAGATGACTAAATTGAAGCTCTTGTACTTTGGCCACATCATGAGAAGGAAGGACTCATTAGAAAAGACCATAATGCTAGGAAAGATGGAGGGATGTAGAAAGAGAGGAAGACCTCATGTTAGATAGATGGACTCTATTAAGGAGGCTACTATGAATCTGCAAGAACTAAGAAGAGTAGTGGAAGACAAGGAGTCTTGGAGATGTCTCATCTACAGGGTCACCATGAGTCAAGACCGACTCAAGGGTGGTTAAGAACAACACAAGATTATTTTGGGGTAGACTCTAAATCAATCAGTGATGGCTATGGTGGTGTATTATTATTTCCATCAGTACCTATGGTATTTCAGATAGAGGAAAATAGTACTGTATAAAGCAGTTGTGTCAGAGTCTACACACAAAAAAGGGGGGGGGCATAGGAGAACAAGAAGAAGGGGGTACCTTGCTAGGCGAAAGGAAGAAAGGGCAGTCTGTCTGGGAAATCAAGGGGTTTAGTGGAGTTAAGCCCCTTAGCGCGGTTGTATCAGGATGTGGAAGGAAGAGAGATTTGGGCTTGGAGGCAAGGCCACAGAGGGCAGCAAAGGTAAGGACAAAGAGTTTCTGCCAGATCCAGGGACTAGAGAGGAAATCAGCCTAGAGATTTCCTGTACTGCTTTTTTGGCAAGCAGGTTGCTTTGCAAAGTCCTGTCGTAGTTTAGCTCCTTGGTGATTTGTCCAAAGAACTCCACCTTTCTTTTAGTTGCGGTTGCTGGCCTGGCTGACAGGAGGTGCCGCTCTGCTTCAATTCAGCCTGGCTCACTGGGGCTGATTTTGTATGAGCATTGAGCTGTGAGATTGTGAGCATTACATAATGCATATTGTCTGTTTGGAAACACACACACACACTTTTGCCTTTGCAGCCTTTCTCTCCTCCTCCTCCTGTGTAGATCTTCATGAATGATGACTTTGAACGCTAGCAGAAGAACAGCTAGATCTGGACAGATTGCTCTGTCCCATGTAATAAGTAAGCTTTCAAGAAGAGGCAAGTTGGCATCATGTCTCTGCCAGCTTTTCTTTTCTTTTCTTTCTTTTCTCCCACAAGTAAATATTTTAAAGCAGGGTCAGGAAGAGCCACGTGCAGCAAAGGAACAGCTAAGAATGGTTCACAGAGCAGTTTTGGATTTTTAAATGTTTCTTTGCCATTTAGGGCCTTAAAAACAAGATCAGTATGTTCATGTTCTTCTTTGGACTATGAATGGTAGCTATGTACCTGTCAAAATGACTTCCCACCCCAAACGGAGAAGGGAATGAAACTGAAGCATCAACTTCTCTGGATTTGCAGTGCTTTTCTCCTTGGTACACCCCAATTCAGGTCTTCTGCAAATTAATTTATACTCTGTTTAAAAGCCTCCAATAATAAGTACACCCCACCACCCTTTGAGGCAGCCTATTCCACTGTCAAATAATTCTTCCAGCCAAGAGGTTCTTCCTAATATTTAGGTGGAACCACTTTTCTTGTAGTTTTCTTGTTCTGATTTCTGGAGCTAAGGTAGAAATATCTACCTTCGAAAATGGTCACACAGTCCATAAAAGATTGTAGAATATAGTCATGTAGACCATGGTAGAAAGATGGCCATGTAGAAGATGAGCCAGCTTGTGTTCTGCTGCTCCAGAAACCAGAACACAAACTAATGCGTTCAAACTGCAAGAAATGTGGTTCCGTCTAAACATTAGGAAGAACTTCTTGGCTGGAAGAACTCTCTGACAGTGGAATAGGCTGCCTCAAAGGGTGGTAGAGTCTTCTTCTTTGGAGGTTTTTAAACAGAGGTTGGGTAACCATCTTTTGGGGTGCATTAGTTGTGTCTTCCTGGATGGCTGAATGGAGTTGGACTGGTTGGCCCTTGTGGTCCCTTCCAACTCTGTGATTCTGGTTCCATGGTTCTGTTCCCACATGGGACATGCAGTGTCCTTCTCATGCAAGAGACGGTGCTTGGAAAGTCTCAGAGTTCAGCAATATTACTTTTTCAGATTACATTTCCCATATTCCCTGTAGCCAATGTGACTTTGCACAGTTGGGAGCCATTCCAACATGGGGTGTGGGGAACAGAGCTTGGGAAATCCCATTACTCTCCTAAAGCAGCCCCCTTTACAAGCTGGCAAGCCTGGCAAACAGAGCGTTTCTTTCCCCTTGAATCAGGATTGCCTTGTTTGGGTTGCCTCCTCTTAGCAGGATAAACGCAGGCAAGATTTTTGTGTCCTCCTCCTCCCCATTTGAGTTCTTTCCTTCTTGCAATTTTTGTGCCAAACCCTTTAGCAATGAGGAGGAGCAGCCGGGGGAGGGAGAAAACTTTATGCCCCTTGCTTTCCCCTTTTCCGAAAAAAGAAGTTATCTGTTAAAAGCATATTAGTTGTTTAATAAAGTGTAGCTTGGCCTCTCGCTGAACCCGCCGATGACTCTCCAATTGGGGTCATTCCAAGTTCATCCCGTGGACTTTGACTGCCTTCTGTGTATGTGAAAACAGCCGGCTGCTCCTGCAGGGATCACTCATTCAGGCCTGTAACATAAAACTATTGCCCACAGGCACCTGCTGGGAGGCTTTGCAGGAGCTCCTTGGGGGCAGCTCCCTTGTTCCCGCACTCAGGCCTCACATTGGGCAGATGGGGGGTTGCAGAGCGGAGCCCTCCGTCTCTTTTTCCTCCCTCCTGAATTTTCTGGGCTAATCCGGCATCCGTGTAGACGACCCGTTAGAGGGCTTCGAGGATTACCCAGCCGCATGCTATTGTTAGGATGCATTAGGAGGCTGAGCTAAAGAGGAGATGTGAGCTAATTTATGGGCCTACAGTTGGGTTGTGGGATCGAGGGACTCGTTTACCAGGATGATGGAGAGAATATGGCCAGCAACAGCAGCCATCATCTTTCTGGTGGCCCACAGTTTAGGACCACAAGCAACTTAATCTAAGGGCCTAAGCAGACTGCCAGAAATAGTGCACATTAATTTGAGGCACTGCCCTGGCTCAGTGCTAGGGAATCATGGGAACTGTAATTTATTGTGGCACCAGAGCTCTCTGACAGAGAAGGCTCAATGTCTCAGAAAAAAATACAATTCCCATGATTCCCTAGCACTGAGCCAGGGCAGTGCCTCAATTTAATGTGCACTATTTCTGGCAGTCTGCTTAGGCCCTTTGTCTTTAAAAAAAAAGCTGTTGTTCTTGTGGTGGTTAGCTCCTTTGAGTCAACCCCAACTCATGGCAAACCTATGGATGCGACATCTCCAAGGCCCCCTATCCTCCACTTCTCTGCTTAGGTTCTGCAAATTCAGACCCATGACTTCCCTGATTGAGTCTATCCATCTGGCATGTTTTCTTCCTCTCTTTCTGCTACCTTTTACCTTTCCTGGCATTATTGTTTTTTCTAGCGAGTCATGCCTTCTCATGATGTGGCCAACGTACGACAGCCTCAGTTTCATAATCTTGGCTTCCAGAGTTTGGGCTTAATCTATTCTAGGACTGATTTGTTTGACCATTCATGGTATCCTCAGCACTTTTCTCCAGTGCCACATCTCCAATGACTTGATTTTCTTTTTATCAGCTTTCTTCACCATCCAGCTCTTGCGTCCATACATGTTGATGGAGAATATGATGGCTTGGATGATCCTCACTTTAGTGTTCAGTTGTATCTCTTTACACTTTAGGATTTTGTCTAGTTCTTTCATTATTGCCCTTCCCATTCCTAGTCTTCTTATTTTTTGACAGTAGTCTCCGTTTTGATCAATGTTTGATCCAAGGTATGGGAAATGTTTTTAGCTATTTCAATTTCCTCATTATCTAGATTGAATTTGTGTAGATTTTCCATGGTCTTTTGTTTGTTTGTTTGTTTGTTTTCTTTATGTTCAGCAGTAGACCTGCCTTTGCACTTTCTTCTTTGACTTTATTTAGTAATTTTCCAAGCCTATGAGATTTTTTGCTAGTAGTATGGTGTCGTCTGCATATTTTAGATTGTTGATGTTCCTTTCTCCTACCGTCACTCCTCCTTCTTCTGAATCTTAAACCTGCTCTTTGTATGGTATTTTCTGCATACACATTAGACAAGTAGGGAGACAAAATACAGCCTTGCTTGACCCCTTTGCCAGTTGGGAACTGCTTACTTTTTGCTGTCGCTAGGCTTCCTTGGTCAGCACCTTTCCCTTTTGGAGAAGGCTTAAGCCTAAATCCATTTGTTAGTCCAAAATACAGCAGAGCCATGGAATTATTAGGAACATAAGCCAGTGTTACATATCCTCTGACATTTCATAGATGAAAACTAAGACACATGTGGCCAAGCACCAACAAATAGAGGGTAATCAAGATGGTAAACATTATTAATGAGGATGAACAGACAAACTAGGAGAGTCTGCAGCAGTTTTCTTTTAACTGAGTCAGCAGGAAAGAATTGTCTTGTCATAGTTTTTAAGCAAAGGAAGGAAGAATGATCAGCCTTTATGTTTATTGTGTTAAGAACTCTGTCAACGTTTCTATCCCTGCTTCTGAAAAAATGAAGGATGCACCATACAATAATAGGTGTACATTACTGTCTGTTGTTGTAAACAGCTATTTTTTTCCTTTCAGCATGTGTACATTGTGTAGCACCAACTGACTAGACATATTTCCTACTTGTATTTCTTGTTCTTTCACTCTCTTTCTTTTTTGTGTGGTCCTTGGGCCACATTCTTGTCTGTACGTAAGTAGGAACATTTGTCCCAACATGTTTGTTTATGGAAGTTAAGGCCGCTCAGTTGTGGTTTTCATGAGGATTCACTGTCATGTTGCTCCTTGTAGATTTCTGGGGAAAAGAGACAATTTTTCCAGTCAAATTTTTGGTCCAAAACAAAAAGCCTATTGTGCTAGGATCTTTCAATTTCAGCAGTGGCACTTGACATACATTAAACATTCATCTAGCCTTGTGACCCTGGGGCACAAGTGAGGAAATCCAATGGTAAAGGGCAGGTCATGCATCTTTTAATTCATTCTCCTCTTCCCAAGAGAAAGGGGTGTGCTTCGTGACTCTGTAGAAATGCTTGTTGCGTCTGAGCCCAGGAGCAGGAAATGCTGCAATTTGAAATGCCTTGAGGGTTTATTACCCAGACCACAAATCCCATCTTTCTGTATCTCATTGTGCTCTGATCCCATCCGCACAATCATGCAACTGCTGTATCCTCTTTTTCCTTCAGACAAAAGCAAACTGCTGCAGCCTCTCCTAAATTGTGTGTCCTTCCTTATTAATAGCTTTTGTCATCTTGACTACACTCTGATGTTGCTTGGCCACATGCACCCTAATTTTCACCTGTGAAACCTTGAAGGGTACAGAGTAGCAAGGGAAGTTGGATTGTAGGAGTGTTAAAAAATTTTGAAGAGTCCACACAGGCTGGCTGTTATAATAATTTTAATACAGGCTAAGTATCCCTTATCCAGAATTCCAAAGTACCCCAAAATATAAATGTTTTTGAGCTACATACGTGTACTGTATTTGCAAGGCTGGAAAGAGACACGGCTGGGGAGAGACATGAGGATTTGTGAAATGGCGGGAGGCGTGCATCTGTGCTAAGCATTGTGCTTGGATTCCCATCATTTTGAAGATCCTTGTCTTTCTCCAATCTCAATATGTATGTATGCCAATATAAGTATTCCAAAATCCAAAACACTTCTGGTCCCAAGCATTTTGTATAAGAGCATTTACATTTTGGTATGTGTATCGTTGAGTTTTAATGTGTGTCCGGTGTTACTTCTTGTCCTATAACAGTTCACTGGGACTTTGTCGGATGGTTTGGGGAAGACGATGGATAATCGGCATCAAACGGAGCGAGAGTACATCCGATACCATGCAGCAACTAGTGGTGAACATCTCGTGGCTGGCATCCAAGGACTGGCTCACGGTAATGTGTTAAAGCCAGGTGATGCTGTGTCATATTCTGCTTTTGTTTGAAAGGCTTCAGAGGAACAGTGCTTTTAACTTTATTGTAGCCAGACCAGTGGTGTCCCTAAGGTTGGTGACATCCAGTGCCAAGAGGTGGTGAACTACCTTGCTCTCCCCACTCCAGACCACTGCAGCACCCCAGGGTCTAATGTGACTGCAGCCTGAATGCAGCCTCCCAGAAAGGCCTTCAGGGTCTGGCACAGCTTCTCTGGACCCTGAAGGCACCACCCCAGGCCAATATCTGCCACTATTGAGGACCTGTTTAGGGTCTTATGAGGCTGCTGGATGAGTGGTAAAGTGCCCTTTCTCACTTGCCCATGCCAGTCCCTCTGGGTATACCGCCCTGCCGGGTGAAACCCCACTCTGGGGTGTCACTTGGTGTGGTCCGCACCCTCCTGTACCCCTTACTGATGCCACTGAGCCAAACATTTTAAGGCAATGTCCAAGTGGTCTTTGAATAATCTCAGTAATTTGCATGCATACGTGATTTTTGATATTTGATCATCGAGTTTCCTTAATTGTGGGGTTCCAGGGAAATAATTGGGTTTTCTCAACTGCTACACATTTCCTTTCTTTCTTTTTTTCTGAACAGGTATCATTGGTGGATTAACCAGCGTAATAACCTCAACGGTAGAAGGAGTGAAAACGGAAGGGGGAGTCAGTGGCTTTATATCTGGCCTAGGAAAAGGACTTGTTGGAACTGTGACCAAACCAGTGGCTGGTGCTCTGGATTTTGCCTCTGAAACAGCCCAAGCAGTGAGAGAAACGGCCACGCTCACTGGTCCCAGGTTAGTTGAGCATCTGTTTGTATATGATCCTCTTGTTTTATTATCACAGCAGCCTGGTGTCTTAGGTCTTAGGGCGTAAAGATATTCCAATTAGAGATCAACACTAATAAGGTTGGGAGAAGAACACTGGAACCTGGTCATTGTTTCCATGGTTTGTTTTTTTAAAATGAAATTCCCTCTGTTGCATTTGCTTCACCATTCTGCTATGAGTGCTTTGGAACTGAACCCAATAGAGCACTGTTCCAAAGATTGTTTTTCCTTCTTATTTTTTTGGCTTGGGTTTGCAATGCCTTTGCTGTACGTGTATAGGACCATGTATCTTACTGCAGACTAAAGAACACAGAAATATAACAGTTCCTTGAAAGTTCCTGCTACTGCAGAATGATGCAGAGTCAGATTTGGGGGCGAGGGACAGGGGAAAGAGCAAGCATGTTACCCAGTTTTCATCTGAGAATTTCAGTATTGAAGGCCAGTGGGGTATGCACTTAGAATATCTCTAGGAAATTCATTCCCATGTGACTTTTTCCATTCTGCATTTCATGAAGTTAGCTCTAGAAGCTCAGACCCTTGAATCTGACTCAGCAGCTGGTATCTTGAGAATCTCTGCTTTGTATGAAAGGCAGTTTCGTAGTCTTCAAGGAATTCAGAAAAGGAAACATGCCGCAAGTGTCTGAAACCACAAAGGCATTCTTCACCCCCTGGTTATATATTTTTACTTGCTTCCAAATAAAATACAATAGATATGTTTGCTGCTGTGACACACAGGGACTGAGAGAACACCTCCTATTGCATACATTCCCAGTATTTCACAGATTAAAACCAGGACACACATAGCTAAGCAAAATCAGAGTATGGTCAACATGGCAAATGTTATTAATGAGGAAGAACACACAAGCTAGGAGAGGCTACAGCAGTTTTCTTTTGCCTTGAACCTATTGGGAAGATCAAAATTCTGCCATCAACCCCATCTCCTGAGTTAATGGAGTGCAAAATCCTTTTTGGACTTTGTGCTCAGTTTACAGCAATTGTAGTAAGCTGGGGGCAAAGGGGGAAGAGGGCAGAGGAGCGAGAAGGTGGGATTTTTAATGACAGCTGAAAAAGTGGGATAACAGGGGATTAAACACGATTGTCCCTGCCAAACTGGGACAGTTGGAAGTTTTATTTTCCATAACTTTCATGGACTCAAGTCCATTTCATCAGAAGGGTGAAAGTGGAGCTGGCCTGGAATCTGGTCTAGAAGAGGTGGTCTGGAATCCATGAAAGTGTATGTCAAATAAAACATCTTTGTCTCTAAGTTGCAGCTAAACTCGTTGCTATTCTGCCTGTTGAAGCTCTCATCCCCTAGGAAATGCATGAAATGCTTCTGAAGATATGAGGGAAGAAGGCTTAAAAAACACACACCAACAACTAAAATATTTGAACTTGGAAATGCAAAAGACTTTCCTAAATATTAGAGAGCCTGGTGATTGGAAATTGCACGGAAAATCTGTTGCTTTCCAGACTGGGTTGTGGAGACCTGCCCTCCTCCAGAGTCTTGTGAATGCCCTGAGCGTTCCCTGTCGCTTAGAGCTGCAGCCTCCCAGATGTGAGCCGAAAATGAAAACCTGTGTTGCAAATGTCTTTTCCTTCTGTTGGCTGAACTCTGAATACTCCCGAGCACTCCAAAGCCCGGAACAATCCATTTCTCATTCTCGTGTCACTTATGTAAGGCTCTTAACCCGATCTCGAGAAGAATGAATGCAATCAATTTCTTTCCCTTTGAATAGTTAGGAGAACGCATGACTCACTTTCGGCTAGCCCCTTGGATGCATATTTCCTAGTCCTGGTAGATTTCCTAGCTGGAGCAAAAGAGCTTTTCCCTTGCCATTTTGGCATCGGAGTACTGTGGTAGCTTTCATGAAACTCCTAATCAAATGGAAATCTTGAACAAGCAGAGAGCAGGGGGTTAGCCATATTGTCGTTGCTGGTCCCCCTCCCCCCAAAAATACAGTTATTTCCCCTCCTGTAGTGTTTCAAAGGGGGAGAACCACACTGAGACCCAAGCACTTATGTAGCACTTTCAGAGGGACTGTAAAAAATGAGAGATCAAAAGGACGTTGCTATAATTAGCTGTATTTTTTTTAATCTTTGCAAAAAGCAGCACAGTAAGGTCTGAAGAGCCCAGTGTTTCCAAATGGGGCCAGGAAGCCTTCATGAGAGAGCAACCTCTCTTCTTGACAATGGAGAGAAAAATATTTCTTTCTAAAAATCTGCTGGATGTCATTCAGTTTTCCGAGTTTTCATGGCCTCTCTTCTAAACCAGTGGCGTATGCCACTGGTGCCAGTAAAAGCAGTATTTAGGTAGGCCTTTGTGTGCCCATTCAGGTGAAACCATAGAGGATCATAAAGATTTCAAAAGTGCTCACTCCAGGAAGTGGAAGCAGCATCCTAGAACCATGAAGCTGGAAGAGGTTGCAAGGCCATCAAGTCGAACCCTCTGACATGCAGGAATATCCTACTAAAGCACTCCCTAAAAGATGCTCATCCAACCTCTGTTTAAAGACCTCCAAAGAAGGAGCATCCATCTCCCACCCCCCAAGGCATGTCTATTCCATGGCTGAACCATTTTTACAGTCAAGAAGTTCTTCCTAATGTTTAATGGAATCTCTTTTCTTGTAACTTGAATCCATTGGTTTGTATCGTAGTCTCTGGAGCAGCAGAAAACAAGCTCACTCCACCTTCTATGTGCATCCCTTCAGATATTTAGAGATAGCTATCATGTCACCTCTCAGTCTTTTCTTCTCCATGCTAGACGTACCCAGCTTCCTAAGCTGTTTCTCCCAGGGTTTGGTCTCCAGACCTTTTACTATCTTGGTCTTCTTTTTCTGGACACGCTCCAACTTGTCGATATCCTTCTTCCCAGAACTGAACACAGACTTCCAGTTAAGTTCTGACCAAAGCAGAATAGAGTGGCACCACGACTTCCCTTGATCTGGACCCTGTGCTTCTGTTGATGCAGTCTAGAATTGCATTGCATTGGGTTTAGTTAGTAGCAGCTGCCAAGTAAATATTTATTTTATTTTAACAAATAATTCTAACTTGATAATCATCACCACATCATGGGATAGCGAATTCAATATTTGAAGTATGTGCTGTGTTGGGAAAGCACTTCCTTTTTCCTCATCACCATTCTCTTGAGGCATCAGAAATAGAAGAAAGAGCAGAATCAGCGGAGGCAAGTAAGTCATTTGCAAAGCGGCCCCGGTATACAAGAGAGTGTCAGACATTGCCCCTCATTGCTGCTTTATTTCGTTACTGCTTTATAAACAGTTCACCTTCTAGTCCTGTAACTGTTGTCTCTTTGGCTTTGCGGTTTATGGCATCACGACTCGCTTTCTGGCCCCAAACTGGTTCACCCAGTTGGAAATGTCAGCTGTGGTTTGTGCAACAAGTCATTGCAATAGTTGAATGTCTGTATTTGGTGTGGACAGTTGCTTTCTGTTCCCATATTTTTTTCCATTAAAAAAAAAAAAAGCTTCCAGGAGAAGGTTTGTGGCATGTTGAGGAATGGATGCAAATCTCTCTAGGTACCCAGTGGGGATGATATGTACACATGGACCCCATGCTTCTCTGCATATAACAGTATTTTAGGAGCATAAAAAGTGCTTTATCCTGAGTCGGACCATTGCTGTGTCTAAGTCAGTATTGCCTGTGCTGCCTGGCAACTGATTTCCAGGATTTGGGGCAGGAGTCTTTGCCAACCCTTTGTGGATGCGCCAGGAATTGTACCCAGGAACATCTGCATGCAAAGCATGTAGTCTTCTGCTGAGCTATGCTCTATCTCCATCTATGTCAGCCAATCCATGGCCACATAGCTGAACATCAATTGGTCAATCTTTATTGCAGTCTGTGACCAGCGCTCGAAAAGAGAAAGCATATAACAAAATTAATTAAAATGAATGGGAGGAGGAACAAAACATTGCACTTCCAAGTGGAGGAGGGCAATGGCTTGTACACAGACGTGTCAAATTGTACATGCAGCAGCACAAAATTTAGCGACACTCAAAGTAATGGATGCATTTTCATCACAGAGGAGGAAGGAAACATAAAAAAGAATCATAACGTCCTGGCAGTTTAATTAAAGCCAAGTCACTAAAAGTTTTCCTAATACCATAATTAAGAAAAGGCAACCCACAGCTGCTCAGCTAAACGGGGTCTCCTTCAAATGGCCTTCTCTCCCCAGAGCAGGAAAAAGTGATAGCATGAACTGGTCCATGGACTCTCCTGGATTTCACTGAATATTTCAATGAATTGCAGGATTTGAGGAATATTTCAATGAATTGCAGGATTCGATGAATAGTTCAATGAATTGCAGGATTCGATGAATATTTCAATGAATTGCATAGTTACTAGCCAGAAAAGTTTGCTGCTGCTGCTGCTGTTGCTATTGAAGTATTCTCTCCTGTTTATGCTGGGGTCCTATGCGTACCTGTCTGAAGCCAAACCTCTACATGGGAAATTCTTTGTAATATGCCCACGGAGCACATTTGTTCAGCGGTAATGAGATCCTCATTTCTTTTTCTTCTTCTTTTTTCTGTGCAGTCCCACTGAGGTCTTGAAAGAGATGATAGATGTAGGCTAGGTTTCTATACAAAACATTTTTGTTCGGGAAGCAAATCAGTTATCGCAAGGCAACGGAAAGGCAAGCAGAGTTAGTTTCACACCAGCAGAGAGGCACCAGGCACCTCACAGTCTGTTCTTTCTATTCCCAGACTGATGACTTGTGATATTAGTCAAACCCAACTTGCCAACCCCCTCTTTGTGAGCCCTTGCAGTGACAGCCACTTGCTCATCTGGGAGCAGCTTGACAAATGTGTTTGCTCCAGTGAGCTGCAAAAGCTTGTTCAAAAATAAGATGACAAGTTTTGACAAATTTCACCGTGGCGGGGGAGAGAGATCTGGTGTGTGGTTATGGATGCAAACAAGCTCTCCGACTCCCTTAATGCAGTGTTGCTCAAAGTGGTGGACTGGTGCTGGTCTGCAAGCAATTGACTGTCAGTCTGCAGGGGCTTTTCAGGAAAGAAAGAAACAATTGGGCACAAATATAATGGTTCGGACCCTAGTACATTTGGGGAGTGGGGGGGGGGGGAAATCATCAATCTCCCTCCCCATCTGATAGTTTGAGGAGCACTGCCTTAATGGATGTGTGACTCGACTACACTGCAACAGATTGTATGATGAACTATAATGGATGTCTCAAATGTCTTTTGGTCGTACCACCTTTGGGAATATGGCTCAGACAGGCTCTCTGCACAATGGCGGAGGCAAGAGAGAACAAGAAAGCCCAATTGTTCTACAGTGAAACAGGACAAGGACAGGGATCCCTGAGAAATTGTTTTGTGATGCCGTGGGGAGCCACTGTGGTCTAGCATTTATCCTTCCCCATCCCAGGAAGTCATTGCGGGTAATGAGAGCTGTACAGTTCTTGCCCTGTGGTCCATTTATAGACCACTTTCCCCCCAGATTTTAGGTGGTAGAATTCAGAGTAAGCAAAAGGATCTCAACTCTGAGACTGACTGAGCAAAATATGTTGTAGCAGAAGCTTTCATTGACTTGGTCTGCTGGTCACCAAGTTCACTCCATGCATCTGAGGATGTAGACCAATTCTATGAAAGCTTATGCTACATCTTTTGCTCAGTTAGTCTCAAAGGTGCTACCTTTGCATACAAGTGTTAGGTGTTATTCTGAACAGATCTGAGCCATAAAGATCTGTAGAATCAGTCTATAGAGAGATCTTGGAGCACCTTTGAGACTAAAGGAAAGAAAGAATTCAAAGATATAGCCATGTTAGTCTGTAGAATCAGTATATAGAGAGATCTTGGAGCACCTTTGAGACTAAAGAATAAAGTTGGCAGCATGAGCTTTCCAAATGCAAATCCAAATGCATCCGAGGAAATAAACTTAAGTCTAGGAAAGCTCATGCTGCCAACTTCTTTTTTTCAGTTAGTCTCAAGATCTCTCTACACACTCTTTTCTAACAGTCCTCAAAATAGTGTCATTGTACTTGGGTTGAATGTGGGGAAAAATTAAATAACATCAAGGCTTGTAGTGGTGAGCAGACACTGTGGATGAGACTTGGTGTTACGTTTTTTATCGTTTCCCAATCCGTAACGCTGTTGCTGCAGTTTTTTACTTCTTTAAATTCAAATCCTAAAAGCGTGTTGGCGCGTCTCTTCCCATCAAAAATGGCACAAAGCAAAGATCCTCCTCTGGAGGAAAGCATTGCGCAAAGAGAAGCAAGTTGTGTGTTTTGTTTTGTTTGCCTGGCCAATGTGAGCGTGTGAACAGGAACTGCATGAAGCCTAATCTTATGAGCAGGAACCTTTGAATGGTGGCAGGAGGGAGTGACCGGACGCGAACTCGCTTTGAACCCTCATGCCTTAAAGCAGGTAATCGGAGCATGATTGGTGTCTGTTATAAGTGATATGCTTCTGGGTTCAAGGGGAGTTCAGCCAACAATCTTCATGGCAATGAAACCTACCCTTAATCCAACATATTTTTCCCCCCTGGGAATTGTTATTGGACAAATGCTTCACGGTAACTTAGCATGCACCTGCAGCATGCAAAAGGCCTTGCCAGTGGCACAGATACCTTCCAAGTTCAACAAAATGGTTGGCATGCCTGGCGCTGCTGCATTTCCGAGGATGGGATGGATGAACGGGGAAGCTACACTTTGCGGAAGAAGCAAGAATCCCTGTCAGGAAAAAGTTGGTAATTTGGCAGATGTACACCTGCACGATACTCTGACAGACACAATCTGCAAAGAAGATGGTGCCTCTAAGGGCTTGTCTTCATTGGCCCTCTTGTTGTCGCCGTAGAGAGAACCAAAAACCCAGAGTACAAGGTGAGGCTTTTAAATTCGGATTAAGTGGAGGCAAGCCTCAATCAGATGCAGATGTTGCGAAGACGGCCCCTGTCCAATTTGGGGTTTTGACCCTGTGTCATGTAAACCAGATAAAGAGAAGTGTTACCCCCTGCAGAGCTTCAAGCTCAGGAAGATTCATGTGGGAAGATTTGGTCCTTCAGATAGCCTGGACCCTATAGGGCATTGTAGGTCAAAACCAGCCTCTGGAATCCAGTTTTTGAGAGATGCCACCTCAGCGTTAGGAGGAACTTCTTGACAGTAAGAGCTGTTCTACAGTGGAAGAATCTGCCTTGGAGAGTGGTGGTCTCCTTCTTTGGAGGCTTTCAAACAGAGGCTCAATGGCCATCTGTCAGGAATGCTTTGATGTTGTCTTTCTGCATGGGAGAAGGTTGGATTGGATGACCCTTGGGTTCTCTTCTAACTCTGTGACCTTTTAGTTCATAAGCCCAAAGGCACAGTCTTCCTTGTGTTCATTGGTTGGACATAAGTAGCTTTAGAAGCCTTTCCAGCTCAAAGGTGGGATAAAAATACATTAGAGGTGACCAAATTGTCACCGGTGTGTCCGCATGTTGGCCCCGTGGCCATTTTCTCAGCCCTCCATGAAAAAAGAAAATCCATACCAACGCAGATTTTCCCCTGTCTTGAAGTGGGAGTTTTGTCTTCAAAGAAGAGTGGTGGAGTCTCCTTCATAAACAGATTAGAAGACCATCTTTGCTTTGATGGTGTCTTCCTCCATTGCAAAGGGATCGACTGGATGGCCCTTGGGGAGGGGGGGTCTCTTCCAACTCTAGGATTCATTCTATGGGTACCCAAAATTGTGACCCTTGGACCATTGCCGGCTTGCAAACCATCATCTCTCTCTCTCCCTGGGAGGTTTTCATACAGAGACTGGAAGACCATCTGTCCAGAGTGCTTTGATGGTGTCTTCCTCCGTTGTAGAGGGTTCGACTGGATGGACCTTGGATGTCTCTCTTCCAACTCTAGGATTCTATGGTTACCCAAAATTGTGATCCTTGGACCACTGCCGGCTTGCGAACCATCATCTGTCTCTGTCTGGGAAGTTTTCAGGAAAGCAAGGAACAGTTGTGGACGATGGAGACAAATGTGGGCAATGGAGACAAATGTGGTACCCGTCCCTGGCATGCTGGGGAGGAATGGTTGCCGTTCCTCCAGCTTGGGAAGCATTGCATTAGCAGCAGGATTACAGGCCCGGCTTGATCGGCTCGTAGCCCACAATCGTCGCAGGAAGGAGAGAAGGAGGGAGGGAGAGATGGGACTGCGCTTTCCGCCGAGGCTTGCGTCTCGTTGGTGTCGGAGCCCGGGGCCTGCTGGGACGGACTTTACACTTGGGCTGTCCTTTTGCCCTTCCCCTGAACTCTCTTCATTTCAGTCATGAGCAAACAGCCAGTCCCTGAACTAACAACCTTGCCGTCCTCCAAAGCACGTCCTCGCTTTACAGTACCAAACAAAGGGAGGCCAGCCCAAAGCCAAGGAATGCTGCCTCGGGGTTCTGCTCCATAAATTTAACCGGCAAGAGAAAAAAGGAGAAGATAATCTGAACCCTCGTGATGATCTGAAAGTGGGGAAGGGATGGAGGGAAGAGGAATGGGGAGGCAATGGGGGGAAGAGAGGTTTGTGTCCCATTGATTGCGGTCTGGCGCAAAGCCAGACCCCAGGCCTGACCGACAGTTGAACCATATCGTTCAGGCATGTAATACTGCTGGAGTTTTGTACGGCAGCCAATGAGTACATATCCAGAGGGCAAAAGTTTAGAAAGAGTTGAGGCTGTCCTGTTTAACCCTCTCACGCTGCGTGTAACGTATACGGCTCCCGCTAACAGCCACCTTGCTCTTTAAAATTGAGGGCCCAGCAGCAATAGTAATAGTAATAATAATAATAATTATTATTATTCCGAGTCTGATCCAGGAACGGAAGCCAATGGAGTGCAACAAGTTTGAAGCACTTGCCGCTGCCTTGTTGGCTGCTCCAGCAGGGTTCCTCTGGATAGGATAGGATAGGATAGGATAGGATATTACTAATTAATTACTAATTATTAGAAGAACCCTGCTTTAGCAGCCAACAGGGCATCGGCAAGTGCTTCAAACCTGTTGCGTTATGTTGTCTCCTGTTCTTGGATCAGACTCGGAAGTAAATGATAATAATAATAATAATAATAATTTACTTCTGTGTCTGATTCAGGAAAGGAAGGCAATGGAGGTACAACAAGTCTGAAGCAGTTGTCTCTGCTCTTTTGGCTGCTCCAGCAGGTTTCCATGGATAGGATAGGATAGGATAGAATCCTAGAGTTTCTCCAGAGGAGGCTTGCCATTGCCATCCTCTGAGGCTGAGAGAGTGTGATGTGCCTAAGGTCACCCAGAGGATTTCTATGGCCAAACTGGGATTCGAACCCTGGTCTCCAGAGTCTCAGTCCAACGCTCGAACCACTACTCCATGTGCAACCCAATATGGGGCAGCTTCTTGTGCCGCAAGAAACCGACTCTATATTGTTGGTCAGCAACGGAGTGCTTGCTCCCGAGGATGCAATGTGACATACTAGTATACGGCTCAGGTCCAGCGATGGATGCTTTGATATGCTTTTAATTTCTTAATCTCTTTTAAACCTTTGCACCTTGTGGATTTTTAAACAAGGTGTCGTAAGTCCTGAAGTGGGGGGGGGGAAGGCAAAATAGAAATAAAAATAACAATCGAAATATCACGCACACCCCTCTCTTCTCGAAGCAGCATCCTTGGTCTGATGTTGGAAGACCTTGCTTGGAAATTTCTCAAGGAAGTGAGGAATCCTAAAACAGCTGCTCAAGGGAAGAGACATCAGGTAGCCATGAAAAGCGAGAGAGAGGATCAAGGAAGAGAGACTGGGAGTGCAGAGCAAAAACAGGTGTCAACTATACTTCCGTCCTTCTTTCTCAGCCAGGAAAAAAGATGGATTTTGAGAGATCGGGTGCTGAACACCCTGTTCCATCCCGCCTCTCTAAATAAAACCTCCAGAAGTCCTCCTTCTGCTTGCAGACATGTCTATTTTTAGGGGCCGCAACAGAGCCACACACATATTGCAATGCCTTTGCAAGCAGTTCACACGCATCCTTTCATCTGAAAAATGGGGTCACAATTGAGCCTCCGGTCTTTGTTGGGCAATGGGTGACCGAAGCCAGGGATTATCTGCCTTGACATCACTCTATCCGGAGTTTGGAAGTGAGCATTTTGGATTACACTTCCCAGAATCCCCCAGCCAGACGGTGCTGACATCCTGAGAAACGTCCATGGAGTAGCGGTCCGAGCGTCGGACTGAGACTCTGGAGACCAGGGTTCGAATCCCAGCTTGGCCACGGAAACCCACTGGGTAGAGTAATATAAAGATTGAAGACACATGTAACGTTAAGAAATAACAAGACATGAAAGATAAGGAAGTTACGTTTTATTTAGTTATATGTGTATTGTATTGTATTTTATTGTGTATATGTGTTTTTTTTAAGTAGTAATAATAATAAAAAGAAACCCATTGGGTGACTGTAGGCACATCACACTCTCTCAGCCTCAGAGGATGGCAATAGCAAACTCCTTCTGGAGAAACTTTGCCAAGAAAACCCCATGATAGGGTCACCTTTTGGAAATCGGAAACTACTCGATGGCATACAACAACGGCATAAGACTATCGGATATTTCGGATCGCTGTTGTCCCCAACCACAAAGTTGTCTCATGTACTCTTTCAACAACCACAAACAGCAATGACAAGTAATCTAGCTCAGCATTATGAGCCTTGCAGTGTTTCAGGCCAGGGTCTTTCTCAGTCCTACCATGAGATGCTGAGGATTGAACCTGGCATCTTCTCTAGGCATATTTGCAATTCACCACCAAACGGTATTTCGGTTTCCCAAAACTGAACAGACTGGATCTTCCCATCTGCAGCTTCCTAGTCTGCAGTGTAAAAAAGTAATTTCTCTCTCTCTCTTTCTTTCTTTCTTTCTTTTTTTTAAATCTATTTTTATTACAGAAAGCAACAATAACCAAAACGGTAACACAACATAACCAAAATAAAAAGTATACATTACATTTGTGTATACCTAAACCAAACACTTAGGGATAACAAATCACACTAAACTGCAACTCTAAAACTAACTGCTGAAAACAAATGAGAATTTTAGCAAAGGCAAAGGAACTATGGCTCCCAACTTGCCTGTCTGTGGTTCTTTAATGTTAATAATTTATACTCCTTTCTTTCCAAACGTTATCATATACCTTAACAATACAGGTAAGAGTTAACACCTATAGTGTTAGGATATTATATCCTACTATGATAACCTATATGATATTATATCCTACTTAGAAGTGGAAAAACTTAAAATAAAGCAATAAACTTCTGCATTATACCACATTGTTAGCTCATATTTCAGAAGCTTGAAATAAAATCTATAAATCTCTGCCTCTACATTATAAAAAACATTTATTACTGAGAGCCAACATGATGTACCAGTTTGAGTGCAGTTTGAGATTGGGGTTCAATTCCTGCCATGGAAACCCGCTGGGTATTTGCCTTCTTTGCTGCAGCGTCACACTGCTGGGTCATGTTCAGCTTATGATCCACAATAACTTCAAGGTCTGTTTCACTGAAAGCAGTTCGGTTGCTGAAGTCTCTTTCTAGACTAGATCCAGTACTTGGATAGTACAGTTGGCCCTCCACATTTTCGGCTTTGACTTTAGTGGATTTGATTATTTGCGGTTTTGATTAATATAATAATAATAATAATAATAATAATAATAATAATAATAATAATTTATTTCTTATACCCACCTTTTGCCTTGCCTATGTCCTCTCTAGGAATCTCTAAGTCCTCTAGCGTGACTTTGCCGGAAATTGACCATAGAGTTATGCAGGAGAAACTAGAAGTTCCTAGAGAAAATACTTCTCTAGGCATTTGTAGGTCCTCCAGTGTGATTCTATGGTCAACCTCTGGCAAAATAGAGTCAATTTCAACCGTTCTCTGTGGATAATCATATATATATATATATATATATATATATATATATATATATATATATAGTTACCTGTGCCAGATGCTTTCCACAGTCTTCTAAATAAATAAATCCTGCGGGGGTCTCTCATGTGCAATTACTTTGTTCCTTTAATATAATTAACCCCAGTAAATAAGACCCATCGAAGCAAATTAAAAGCAGCAACACCAGAAACATTGGCAGCGCCTACAGAAGCACCGGCAGCTTCATAGCTCACTTGATCCCAAATGCCCTCTGAAATAAAGCTGTCTTCATGCAACAAATTAGCAAAAAGAAAAAAGGGAACGGAACGAAACCCGTGGGAAGGGACGTCCGTAGCTGAATCTGTACACAGGCAGAGTGTTAAGTTTGCAAAATAACGCTGGATATGGCGACTCTAAAGCCCCTGCCATCCATAAGCCTCCTCTTCACCTTCGGAAGAGAAGGAGGACTGCCAAGGCCCATAGTAACTCTCCCATTTCCAAGACGGTTTCTCAAAAGGACCCTTCCCCAATTTAGTACCTGCCTTATTTATTTTTACTTACTGGATTTATATCCTACCTTTCTCCCAAAACGGGATTCAAGGCAGCTTGCAACCATTCAAAAAAGAGTCCCGCTAACACATTAATTGGTGTTGTGCGCCTTCAAGTTGTTTCCGACTTATGGAGACCCCAAAAGGTGAGCCTCTCCTGGGGTTTTCTTGGTAAGATTTGTTGCAGCTTATGAGGTTTCCTCTTGAGGCTGAGAGAGCGTGACCTCTGTATGAAGACACAACTGAGCGGGAAATAGGGGAACCATTGCTTAGGCTTTGAACGTACTTGGTCAAAAAGAGAGGTGCTCTGGCTCATTTTAGCCAGCAGCGACGTATCTGAGTCTGGTAAGGGGAAGCTTTCTTTGGAGAGGTCTTCGATCATTTCGTGGAGCAAAGCCGCCCAGGTCTCAAACGTGTTTCGAACACTGTTGCTCTGTCCTGGGCCGCTCGCCTTCCCGACGACGCTCTTCCCGATCCCTTTATGCCTTCATTCAACACTGCTCTTCCCTGCTGTGATGGGTAGACATGAGGGCATTTCTCCCTTGTATGGCTTTTGTGTGCCTATTAAAAACAAATCAGCAAATGTGTCGAGTGTTCAGTTGAGTTTAATGCAACACAGATGTAGGCACACACACCGCCATTCATTCATTCCGCTTTGCAAATGTTTTAAGGTTGGTTGTTGTTGCTGTTTTTTCTTCTCTTTTCTTTTGAATTTCATCAGTGTTGCTTGTCATTTACGGAATGTAACTTGAGACAGCAGAACAAATTGTACATTAGAAAACAAACAAACCCAAAATCCAAATCGTGGGGCATGTAGCCTGCAGTCCAGACCAAACAAACCAATTTGCCAAAATCTGGTGGCCTGCAACAATTGATGCAATTCATGTTAAGGATAGCAGGATATGATTTAGAAGGTATCTGACTTCTTCATTTACCAACAGGAGGTGGTGGTGATGATGATGATGATGATGATGATGATGATAGTAATAATAACTGTGGTGGCGATTGCCACTAATACTACCTCTGTGTAGAGAGATCTTGTACCTTTGAGACTCACTGCAAGAAAGACTTTCATAAATTAAAGTCTACATCCTCAGATGCATCTGAGGATTATAGATAGACTTTATAGTCTACAAAAACTCATGCTTCTAACTTCTTTCTTTCTTTGAGTCTCAAAGTGCTCCAAGATTTCTACAGACTGATTCTACAAACTAACAGGGCTATATCTTTGAATTCTTTCTTCCATTCAGTCTCAAAGGTGCTCCAAGATCTCTCTACAGACTGATTCTATATAACATGGCTATATCTATATCATGGCTATATCTATAATATGGCTATATTAGACAAAACCAGTCTAATTTCATCCTCAACTTTTGTCGGCCACTTCTTCAGATGGATGGAGCGTAGCTTCAGATGACAAACATTTGAAGTGGTATAAAGTGTGTTTTTCTGTCGAGCCCAAGCTCCTAAAAATAGCTTTGAAATAAACACCAAGCCCTCGAGGGTAAGTATTCAAGCAATCAGAAGACCAGAACTCCTCTGGAGTTCAAAATATTTAGCCAAAATATAAAGATCCTGGCAATCGAGCATCTTGGTGTCAGTTGCTTACATCTGCCAGCACAACCTCTATCAGTGTTGCTCATGTCCAGGGCTTTCTTTCAGCTCAGTCAATGCTCTGACCTTTATTATTTTTTAAGAGGAAGACGTGCGAGTAGCACCGTCGTCCTGTAAACGTAGCCGCATGGAAAAGGTGGAGCGTGTTGATGAAAGAGAGTCTGTGCTTCGTAGCCAGACCCTGTGTTGCTAAAGGAGAGGGGCTGCTGAGCTAGGAGGGAAGAAACTAGCCCCTGGAGAAAACATCTGCAAGAAGCCAGTCAGTCTTCTGTGCTGCTGCCAAGTGGTTTATGCAGAAAGCTCTGGTACAGTACAGGAATTTTTAATCCCTTTCTTTATTTCCCCCACCATCTTTCTTTAGATCAAACAGGGCTGCCACTGGGTCTGCAGGAGAGGAACAGGACGGGACACAAATCACAAAGAGTTGTTTGGACTCAAAGATATAGCCGTGTTAGTCCATAGATTCAGTATGTAGAGAGATCTCGTAGCACCTTTGAGACTCACTGAAAGAGAGAAGTTGGCAGCATCAGCCTTCCTAGACTTAAGTCTACTTCCTTAGATGCATTTGATCTGTTTGGACTGTTGCTCCGTATGTCCTTACTGGCTGGAGGATTCTGGGAGGAGTAGTCCAAACAAAGTAACTTTTCCAGGCAATGGGACCCACAGGATTCCCCCATTTGCTCATTGCAGAGAAAAGGAAAGCAGAGAAGTTAAGCAGAGGTAAAATGCCCTTCTGTCTCTTGTGCAGGTTGCCTAGCTCTAAATGTCACGTTTTTGCCGTTTAACAGGACACAAGCAGAAAGAGTGCGAAAGCCGCGGTGTTGCAGAGGCCCGCAAGGACTCCTGCCCCGATACCTGGAGAGCCAAGCAGAAGGACAGGAGTTGCTCTTCAAACTGACGGAAAACATCCAGGATGAGTTGTAAGCACCTGGCTAGTTTGCTATGCCAATGTTTTTGGGTAACTAAGTTCCTTGATGAAAAGGAGCCCTGTAACACCTTTGAGGCTGAAAAAAGAGAAATTGCTAGCATAAGCTTCTGTGTGTTCCAGCCCATGTCATCAGATGCATGAAATGAAGCCTCTATGGCCAGGAATATGTATATACCAACAGGTGGCGGGGACAGAGGGGAGTGTGAGTTATAACAGAAGTGCAAAATGTGAAGATACGGTGAGGGGTGGCAGGTTCAGCCTCAGTTGTGATCAACAGTCATAAAGATTATTTATTTATCTATCTATTGCACTTATGTCCTGCCTTTCTCCCAAATTGGGATCCAAGGTGGCTTAAGATAACTTACGCTTTAAGAATTACTTAAAGAGACAAAGGTGGGAGAAGGTCCACACAAGACGGGCTGAGCAGGTAAATAAATATATGAACAGCCGAGGAAGGTTTTAGTTCAATGCAATGGTGGGAAACTGTTGAAAGGCTGCGTTAGCTCCCATCTTTTGGAAGACTGCATTCTCGCCGCACCAAGTCTCGTGCCAAGAAACCATTCTCTCTGCCCAAATTGGAGTCTGTGGATATATCCTAATTCAGATGCATCTTTCTCCACTCTCCCATTAAGTTCCTTCTTCCCACATGACACAGTTAAAAACAAACCCATTGTGCATTCCTTTCTCCTCCTCTTCTTTCTGGCAGTTATCTGGAGTGTCTCATTTCTCTTTATTTTGAAATGCCTTTCCCCACATGGCCATGTCTCTTTCTCTATGATTTTGGTGGTTTCGTACTTTGGACATATGAGAAGACATGACTCAATAGAAAAGACGACAATGCTTGGTAAGGTAGAAGGCAACAGGAGAAGAGGAAGGGCGCCTTCCAGGTAGATGGATTCAATGAGAGAAGCCACGGCCGTGAATCTGCAAGACCTGAGTGAGTGGTTGAGGATAGGATGACTTGGAGATGTCTCATTCATAGGGTCGCCATAAGTCGAAGTCAACTTGATAGCAGTTAACAACTTCCTTCTTGGCTTGTCTGGCCTTTTCATGGCAAATGAAATGAACCTTTCAGCTATCCAGATCACTCATAGCCCAGGATGTTTCTCTTCAGCCTTCTCGAGACATTAAACACAACATCAGGGCTTGTCTTTTGGGGGAAAATAGAGAAATTGAGCCACTAACTGTCCTCCCCTCCACCTCACTCTTGTGATTTGAAAGTGATTGAAGGGCCTGATGATCTCCATGTTTTCCTCTGAGTTAAATCCATAAAAGAAGGTTTCAGTACCTTTACTCTACTGTTCTAGCTAAATGCTTGCACATTTTCCCCCCAGCTAGACCCACTGTTTCACTTCTGGAAAACATTGTTGTGTAATTAAATTACTTCCCGATGTGGTGGGGTTTGCGGTGGGGGGTGAAGCTTGAAGGCATCAAGCCATAAATTCTCCAGAGATCTTGTTGCTTCAGCTTTGTTCCATGGAATTGTGCTCTTGTCCTTGTGCATGTGGCTTTAACTCCCCCCCCCCCCTTTTTTTCTTCATTGCTTTGTTTTTTGCCAAAATGTAGGGCTTTGGGAAGAGGTGGGAGGTGGGGTTTAGAGAGCCTCAGAGCCGCAGTCTTTCAGGGTTCACGAGAAGGTTTGGCAACTGATCCTGGAGGGAAAGATGTATGTCAGCAAGTGATTATGAACAATGGTGTGTGACTCAACCGTAGAACAAAACAGAGCTCTCTCGTTATGGATTTTCCAACAAATAACCTGTGCCAGCCCTTCTCTTGGGCTTTGAGGGCTCTCTCTCTTGCTCGCTCCATCTTGTGCCTGAGCATTTCAGCCAAGCTTCAGAAATTTCCATGATTTGCAGGTCCTGCCTTTGAGTTGAATTGACTTCAACCCATAGCGACCCCATGAATGAGACACTTCCAAGCCTCCTGTCTTCAACTGCTCTGGTCAGGTCCTGCAGACTCAGGGCTGTGATTTCCCTGATGGAGTCTGTCCATCTGGTGTGTGGTTTACCTCTCTTTCTGCCACCCTCCAACTGTCTTTTCTAGTGATCCATGTCTTCTTACGATGTGACCAAAGTACAACAGCCTCAGTTTCATCATCTTGGCTTCCAAGGAGAGTTCAGGCTTGATCTGTTCCAGAACCTATTTGTTTGTCTCTTTGGCCATCCATGGTATCATCTTCACTCTTCTCTTCTCCAGCACCACATCTCAAATGAGTTGATTTTCTTTCTGTTGGTTTTCTTCGCTGTCCAGCTTTGACATCCATACATGGTGATAGGAAACAGAATGGCTTGGATGATCCTAACTTTGGTGTTCAGTTGTATATCTTTGCACTTTAATATCTTGTCTAGTTCTTTCATAGGTCCACTTCCCAATCTTAGTCTTCTTCTGAAAATCTGACTCATACATGCATACAAAAACTCTCCGCATAGTTGTCTGGAAATGAAATCCATGGTTTTCAAGGGTGTTTACTGCCTGGGTAATTGTTTATGGGACTGAAGCCAGACTCCTTACTAAACCTGAGTAGGATTAGGGTGCTAAGCGGCACACTTTCTCAGAGTTAGCAGGACTGAACCATAGATCATTGGTACAATTTAGTATAAGGCAGCCCTAGCCTATCTTCCTGTCTCTTAATCTGTGTGTGTGTGTGTGTTTGTTTGTATGATTAAAATACTTCCTCATGTCTCTCCTACACCAAATAATTATTCCAGCAGCAAATCCACGCAGTGTCAGAGATCTGAAACATGTTAACAAGCATGTTAACTGACTTGTTACCCTGGCTTTTGCAGCTTCATCGCCGTGGAAAACATTGACAGCTATTGCGTGATCATTTCCTCCAAAGCGGTTTACTTCCTCAAGAGCGGGGACAACATGGACCGAGAGGCCATCTTCCTGGAGGTCAAGTATGATGATCTCTATCATTGCCTTGTCTCAAAAGACCACGGGAAGGTCTACGTTCAGTTGACGAAGAAAGCGGTCAATTCAAGCAGTGGGGTGTCGATGCCTGGTCCATCTCATCAGAAGCCCATGGTAAGGAGACGTGGCTTTATCATTTGTGAACAAATGCTCTCTGATCGATAGGTGGAAGAAGGAAAAGTGCCCTCTCCTTGGGCTTTCAAGAAAACTGTGTTTAATTGCAATCTCAGGAGCTTCCTTAGGGTTGCCATAAGTCAGAAATGACTTGAAGGAACACAACAACAAGACGTAGAAACTAAACGAAGCTCACAGCCCTTCCACAGAATAGCAATAGCAAGTACATTTCTATACAGCTTATCAGTACACTTAAGCACTCTGTAAGCAGTTTACATTGTGTAAGCTAATTGCCCTCAACAAGCTGGGGACTCATTTTAGTAACCTCAGAAGGATGCAAGCCTGAGTCGAGCTTGAACCCTTGGCTGGTACTGAACTCACAACCTTATGGTCTGTGAGTGAATGGCTGCAGTTTTCAACCACTGTGCCACCTGGGATCCTAATATACACTCCTGGCTGCAGACTCATTGTTCAAAAATTATCGCTAATTTTCACATCACTCAGGTTCTTGACCTACCTTCTGCCAAAAAGTCAGGCACAGGTGATGCACAGGTCAGTTGGGATCTATTGATACATCAGCAAAGATCTCCAACTCCCAAGAGGGGGGGGGGGGGAACCAAAATGACACCTGCCAAAATATATACCACCAAAGTGAAGTGAATTGTATTTTTTGGAAGAAGGCAGGTGTCATACTGGTCCCCTTGCCTCTTATTAAGCACTTGGGAGTTGGAGATCTTTGCTGATGTATCAGTAGGTCCTAACTGACCTCTGGATCAGAAGGTTTGACCTCTTGGCAGAAGGTGTATCTGATCAAGTACCTGATCACCACCAGGTGATGTGAAAATTGGCAACAATTTTTGGTCACTCCACTGTTTGGACAACAGCAACAGTTCAAAAGGATTCCCACCCACTCACCCCTTCCTATATTAGGCTGCTGAAATTGACACTGGTTTGAGGAAAACCAGAGATCCATTTGGAGGTGAAAGAATTGTGAGCTGGTGCTAAGGAAAGCATATTTCTAGGTGTCTGGAACAGGCATCTGATTCCTCGGTTCGAAGTCTGCCTTTGGATTAGGAATGATAAACTGTGACTTATCATTCTGGGAGCAAGTTGCAGGAAGCTTCACATCCTCTCCCCCTCCTTTCGCATCCTGCACCATGGCCACAAGAAGGAGATAAGAAGTGTTTGCTCCCAGTTTTTTTATTAAACACAGCTTGCCATGATATCTAGACTAGATGAAATTGTGGTTAATCTTAACTGTGGTTTCTTGAAATGAGGGGGGAAAGTAGGAAAGCACCAGTCACATCGGGAAGTGGGGGGAGATGGGAATGAAATACCTGTTTATTTATTCAATGATATAGCCATGTTAGTCTATAGAATCAGTATGTAGAGAGATCTTGTAGGACCTTTGAGACTCACTGGAAGGAAGAAGTTGGCAACATGAGCTTTCCTAGACTTAAATCTACTTCCTCAGATGCATTTAGTCTCAAAGGTGCTACAAGACCCCTCTACATACTGTTTATGTGTATATATCATCCCTAACCAAAATGTCCAGCATCCATGGTGGCATATTGGGATCTGCAAGATTGAGAACGGCTGGTTTAATTTATTCTGATTTCTATGTTTGAGGAAGTGTCTCAAAGAGGCCCCCACTTTTTGACTGTGTCACAACAGACATATACACTCCCAGGAAACCATGGGCACCCCTGGAGCTGGAAAACATAGTCCAGCGTCTCTGCAGAAAAGGGAACAAGGGTTAGGGGAACAGAGGGAGAGATGGTTATTGTTCCGCTTCTTGGAAAGTGCCTTTTCTTTTCCGCAGGTCCACGTGACGTCGGAGGAGCTTGCGGTGAAGCTGTCTCAAGAAATCAACTATGCAAAGAGCCTTTTCTACGAGCAGCAGCTTATGCTGAGATCCGGTGAACAGCTGGAGCTAGACTCCTGAGCCAAATGAAATCCATTGAACAGTAAAGCCTCCCCCTCTTTGCTCAGCAAAAAGGAGTAGGATCATTCCCTGGGGGTCAGAAAGTCTATTCTGTGAGACTATAGGGACCCTATGCCCAGAAAATGAAATGGAAGAGCTTTGACTTGTGGGGCACTTAAGATCAAAGACTCATTTGGCATACCTTCAGCTGTAGAAAAAAAAAAACAACGTGTATTTTCTTACTATTTGTGTGTATATATACCTATGCATATATATATATATCTATATCTATACATACATATATATATGTACAACTGTGTTTTGTGTAAATAAGAAAGTACACAGGGTGTCGTGAGAGTGTATAAAGGTCTATTCCATGTAAAGAAATTAAAGGTAAGGTTATATTGAGTTTTCTATTGCACTGATTCTGAGCAATTCAAAATAGCACATGATTATTATTATTATGATTATTATGATTAATTTTATTTTTAAACCTGAGGAGATACCACTCTGTACTGGAGGATTGCAGGCTTGACAAAATGGAGGGGAAACGGATAAGATGCCCATAGAAGCAGGTTCAAAGATGGTGTCTCTGGACAAGAGTATAGGGCCTGCTCATTTCCAGTGTTTTAGTGCTTCGGTGTCCTTTTTGGCACCAGGATCTTTTCCTCTTTTTTGTTTACTCCACAGGTTTATTGCTGGGGAGCAGAACAGCAGAAGAGGCACCAAATGTTTGCCCTCTTAACAAAAAATAATAATACAATTGTGAGTTTCAGTGTTTGCACTCCCTCCTATATTGCTAGAATCCAGCACAAGGGGAGAGGAGAATACTTTTTACCAACTGCGTACAATTTGTTCTTGCATTTGGATATACCCACTTTGTAAGGGCAGCGTCGGGGAGGGATTGATCCAGCGGTATTGCCTTGAAGCTTCAACAAGGATACCTCTTTTGACGCTGGCGGAGAGGCGTACACGCACACCAAGTTGCCCTGTGCAAGTATTAGCCTTAAAATAAATAAGTGTACCAGGGTTTTTTTTAAAAAAGAAGAAGAAACAGGTCCGTGAAGATGAAACAACAGCAACTGTGTCTTCATTGGGAAAAAAGAATGGAAGTTTATAAAGTTAATATTGGAGTTCTGTAGTCTGAGGATTAATAAATGCTACTGCAGCTCTCTTTGTCTTCAAGTATTTTTTTGATGTTTTTAATGTACACCAACCAGGCTATTTTCTGGTTTTTGTCTGTGAAACGTTGAAGGGTATGAGCTTTGTCTTGTCTTAACACCAATTTGCAAAAGCATATTCTTAGCTCCAGTTCCTAGTAGAAAGGAGAAGCTTGCTTAAATCTACCAAAGGGTGACTCTCCCTTGTAAGAAGGAAAGAAGCAATCCGAGTTTGGAAAGCCTCATTTTGAACCACAGATCCTCAAATCCTCTGGGAGCTATCGTCATCCAAAGAGGGAACTTTTCCCAGGCTTAAGGCAGCAGCCAGCATTAGAAACCATTTGAAATATTGGACCAGGCAGTCTTGCAAAGTGGGCTACCGACAGAAGCAGAAATCTGGTTTCGAGATTGGACCCCTTTGGGGCTGAAACCAGTCCTTCTGGTCTTGCATTTGGTTTTTATAAAAATAAAATCATCCCAAAGCACTCCGGAGGTCAGAAATTACCAGGATTCCTTTTACGCTGAGCTGGGGGTGAAAAGGTTTAAACAAACAGCCTCAGCAATCCCAGCAATCTCGCTTTCTTTCAAAAATGCCTGATTCTAGCAAGAAAGTCTTGCTGTGAGCCTCCTGTTGATATTGGAAGCTCGATCCCATTACTAAGCGAATAAACATCGTGTTCAGATTCCAAAGCCTGTTGCTTAAAATATCTTCTCCTCTTCCCTCAAGCATCCCTCCCATTCCTTTCCTCCCCCATTTTTCCTTCCAAAAAAACTGTGGTTTCTTCTCCTACCCTTGCCTCCCCCCAAAATCCTCCCAAGAAAATCCTCAAGGCAAATGAAGGAGAGTCCCCTTAACCACAACGACTGCATTTTGCAGAGAAGAAAGCATCTGGTAGGTCTTTCTGTAGCTGAGACTGGGGTTGTTTTTTCTATACAAAATTGTAGAGATGGAAGGGACCACAAAGGCCATATAGTCCAACCCTATGCTATACAGAATACGCTAGGAAAGCAACCACAGTTTAAAGACCTCTGGAGAAGGAGACTCCACCACTCTCCAAGGCAATCCATTCCACTGTTGAACATCTCTCGCCGTCGGGAAATTCTTCCTAACATTTAGGTGGAATCTCATATCTTGTACTTTGTATTGTGAGCACTGGAGCAGCAGAAAATAAGCTTGCCCCTGCTTCAGATCTAACTATCATGTCCCTTCTCAATCTTCCAAGCCAAACATCCCCTGCTCCCTCAAGTCATTCTTCATGACTCTTGGTTTCCAGATCTTTGGTCATCTTGGTTGACCTTCTCTGGACACTTTTCAGCTTGTCCATATCCTTCTTCTAGTGCTAGAAGGACTCCAGGGAGAAAGGGTTTACTTGGAAAGTGGGCATTGCTGTCCACCAACAAGAGAGACAAGATCTGTATTCTTCAAGAGCGACACATCTTTCCCTTTGACCATGGTTGTCTTCTCCTGCAACCAGGCATCAAGCCTGTTGCAAGTTCCTCTTCTACACCGCCATCCAAATTCAATGGTTTGTTAAAACCGAACTTGTCACCGCATCATTATGCTGCCAAAGTTTGCATTTCTGTAGCTGAGTCGTCTTGTAAAAGTCTGCTCCTGGGCATCAGTTCACTCCATGCATCTGAGGAAGGAGACTTTGGCTGCATCTGCCTTGCAGAAATAATACAGTTTGGCATTGCTTTAACTGCCAAGGTGCAATGCTAGGGAATCCTTGGGTTTGCTCTCTGATAGAGAAGGCTAAATGGCTCACCAAACTGCAAATCTCATAGCATTGAACCACAGCAGTTAAGGCGGTGTCAAACTGCATTGTTTCTGCAGGGCAGATGCAGCCTTTGTGGGCAAGTCGCGGATCACTTGTGGACCGGCGCTGGTTTGGTTTACTGGTTTGCAGGAAAGCTTATGCTACAACTTCTTTCTTACAGTTAGTCTCAAAGGTGCCACAAGATCCCTTGATGAAAGCTTATGCTACAACTTCTTTTGCACAGTTAGTCTCAAGGGTGCTACAAGATCCCTTTGCAAGCTGACATTGCAAACAAAGAGGGCTATGTCTCCAAACGCTACCCAACCATTCACGAAGGGACAAGAACCCTCTCAGGCTTTCGCCCAAGTGATTCTCAGAGAGGATTTGTCTGCATCCAAGTCTTTAAAATCCCCATCCATGTGACCCTAAATAATCTTTCCAAGCCGTTCTCTCCCTTACAGGGTCGGTGTCCCTGTTGGCAAGCCAAGATGGCAAGGCGAGGTGGTCCAAAGACAAAACGGGACATTCAGTTTGGAAATCTCACAACCGTCCAAAACGTGAGGTGGAGAAACTCCAAAAGCCATTTTAGCAGGCCGGGCATCTCCCTCAATCTTCCCAAAAGTGAATCGGTCCATTTCCCGGACCGGATCTGCTTCTCTTTGGCATCTATGTGGCTTCTTCATGGGACAGCTGGGCCTCCAGAGACCCATGGCTGGAGATCCCGAGATGGAGAAAGAAGGAATCGCTTGCACAGCTCCTTCTGCCCTTGTCCATTACTCTTTTTGAGTGACATTTTAATGAGGGTATGAGGGGTCACCCTCCTGCTGGGGGGCTGGTTCATGCCCCGTTTATCTCACAGTCCTTGTAAGCCGAAAATAGCCGCAGGGCTGCATTTCACCGGTCTGTGACCCGGCAAACCTACCATGATGGATTGAGTGGCTGAGGCAAGTTGGCAGCTGAAGTGTGTAGTAACAGTTTCTTTCTGTCAGCACAACACAATGGATTTGCTGATCCCTGGGTTTTCCCTCCACTGTCTTCTACAGGAGTCCCTTGATGTGGATAGAGAGATTTTGGGGGACATGGCGGGAGGAAAGCAAGCTAGAAAGAGAGGAGATGGGGGGGGAAGAATACACACAATGCAGCCCAAAAGACAAGCTAAGAGCCCTCTTCTTTTCCTCCTCCATGTGTCCCCTCTGCAAATGTTAGTCTGTAGCATCAGTATAGAGAGAGATCTTGGAGCACCTTTGAGACTCAGTGAAAGAAAAAATTTAAAGATATAGCCTTGTTAATCTATAGAATCAGTATGTAGAGAGATCTTGGAACACCTTTGAAACTCGATGAATGAAAGAATTCAAAGATATAGCCCTGTTAGTCTCTAGAATCAGTTTGTAGAGAGATCTTGGAGCACCTTTGAGACTCAATGAAAGAAAGAAGTTGGCAGCATAAGCTTTTGTACACTTCAGTCTACTTCTTCAGATGCATTGCAACAAAGTAAAATGCAACCCATTGCAAGTATTCAAACAAATGCAACCCATTGCAAGTAAAATATAGAATGATTTAATGCTGTGTGTTGGTGCAATATGAGGCTCAGCTCCAATTTCAGATATTGCCTATAATTCATCCATCCTCTCCCTTTGGATCTTGGCTTTGGTTTCAGCCCTTTTAGGATTTATTCCGACGGTACAAATAATCCCGGTAGAACGTGGTTTGAATCTGTGTAGTTCACTTCAATTCCAAATGCATCCAATCAAGACTTTTTTGGGGTGGGGGGCTACTAAAAACCTCCTGCAAAACTCGAGATGATCCATCTCATTCTTTCCCCCAAGTTTTCCTGAAAGATTTGCATTGTTGGCTCTGTGAATAATCGATATGGATAGACCCAGGATAAAATCCTGAATGTTTTGAATATATCTACATCATTGACTCTATCTTTATTTAATGGTGAGCCATGAGAGCAACCAACTCACAGAGATGTGCCGAGGCGCGGTTCCAATAAAAATAAAAATAGTTTGGATGACAAATCGGGAATGCGCGAGTGAGATTGTACGCATAGTTGTGTTGCAAAACAAAAAGTGTTTGCAGAAGATGGGAAAAGAATGGAGGAGAGTTATTTGGGGTCCCCGTCCCCAAGTCTTCTCCACCTGCGAAAAGTCCAAGAAGGGAACAGGTTAGCTGGATTCCCGGTGAAAAGTTCACCCGCAAGCTAAGCTGTCTGTCTTTCCTGCTTAATTTATCTGATATTTGGCTAACCTTGCTCTGAACTCAAGGCACCTCTCCTGAGCAGAGCTCATGTCAGCCCAAGGCGTCTGCCAAATCCTCCCCATATTTTTTCCTGCTTGCCCTTTGGCCTTTCTGGAAGGCTTTGAGTGGAGAGGAAAGTCGATGCGGAGGAAGGATGCGGGATGCATGGAAGAAGAGCCTGCCGGATCCTGCAGTCTCCCTTTCCCTAGCAAGCAGCAAGAGCTGCAGCCCTTCTGGGGCTGGACCACTACTCAGTGAGAGGTACTGGGCAAGTCACACTCTCTCAGCCTCAGGGGAAGGCAATGGCAGACCTCCTTTGGAGAAACCTGGCCAAGAAAACCCCATGAGAAGTCCGCCTTAGGGCCGCCATAAGTTGGAAACGACTTTGCATTGAGCATGGAGGTCCATTATATACACATGGGCACTTTGCCCATGGAGTTGCATTGAGCATGCGATACATGGTACTTTGCACATGAATATGCATTGAGCATGCGGTACATGGGCACTTTGTGCATGGATATACATTGAACATGGAGGTACACTATACACACATGTGCACTTTGCACATGGATATGCCTGCCCATTTGGTTCCACATTTGGTGTCTTGTTTCAACTAGACAACAGTCCCCTCAACACAAAGTTTCCATAGCACAAGTCATGCCAATATATGGAGATTAATGCTACTTTTTATAGGGTCTCAGGCACTGTGCCCAAACAAACCCCAATGGGGCTTTATGCATTTCTGTACAGGCATGGTGCTTTTGGGTAAAGAAGGTTGTTCGTCTGATTTAATTTTTTAGAAAATGAAGACTCGGTGTTGAACTGGGGTATATACTCGGAACTGCTAAGCATGTGGAATGTATTATGACATTTTGAAGGAATTTGCCGTCATTGTTCCACTTGAAACATAAAAGTTCAAAAAAGCCGCATGACAAGGAACCTCTATGAAACAATTCAAGATTTACGGACTCCTTAAGAAGTCGGGCGAAGCGTTGCCATCCCAAGACCAAGGCGACCGACCTGTAGCCTGGCAGCTGAGGTTGTTGTTGTGGGGATTTGACAAAGGGATTTTGCAAAGTGGCCTCTGTGTTACCACAGCAGCTCCCATGAAGAACACAAACAAGGTCACATTTTCCTCTCCATCGCCTGCTTTCTATCTTAAAGGCGAGATTGCAAAATAAATATATTTACAAGTTACTAGATGAGCATGGACATTTAAAGTAGCTCAACTGTCTTGTGTACAAGAAGACACCGGTGAGATGTTTAAATGTTTGGGGTCTTTGTCCCAGATCAGAGGCTATAATGCACAACTTTACGACAATGGAGCCGCATTGTTGACGTGATGCGCAACCGTGTGAATGAGTTGCGATGATGCACAACAGGGCGCCATGCTAAATGTGTTGTCGCACATTGCACATGTTCTTATGTGCAACATGTCCCAATGTACATGTCCCATTGTATCCCTAACAAAGGTATTGCTGTTGTAAGGATTTTGGATGTTGTTGTACTTGTATACAGAATTCCACAATCCTCTCTTGCACACCCAAACAACTGCTCTCTTTCTCCTTTGCATGCACACACACAATCTCCTCCACACACATACACACACTCGCACAGACACAATCTCTTACTCTCACACAGAAATACACACCCACACCCATACAATCCAGCTGTTTCATCGTGCCTTTTTCTCTCCTAGAAAAGTAATCGGCATCAAACCTTTTGCCTTACTTAGATCTGCTCCAGACGCAGTTGACATCTGGCTTCAAGATGGAGGCATTAAACAAGAATGATATAGTGTTCTCTATTTTGGGGTATTTTTTAATGTTTTAATTAAAAGAGCTTTCTAAGGAGTGGGCGAGAGGAAGCATTGACCAGGTAGGTCGACGTAGGGACCAGAATGAAAGAAAATATGAACATAAATATGATGTCCAGAAATCTTTCCAAGAAAAGGCTTCCGCAAAGCACCAGCAGTGAGTTGGGAATGTCCAAGGAACTCACCCAGGTATGATTTCCAATGCAGGTTTTCCAACCTTATGGCATTATGAATTCTCCCCCAAACGGTGCCTCCCAAAACTACAAATCCCAGGATTTCTGCAGGATGGAGCCATGGCAGTGCAAGCGGTGTCAAACTGCATTATTTCTACAGTGCAGATCTATTGCACTACATCAATTCACTCTGCTTTTTTTTGGATGGGAGTCACAAAACACGTCAAGGCCACACAGAGACAACGGTTGAGCGCTGTTTGTATTTATATATTATATATGTTTTAACAGGGGGTTGTTGTGCTTCTTTGGAGGAATGACATGAAAACCGGAGCGACCAAAAATGCCGGATTCCTCTTGGAAGTCTTCCTGAACAGTTTGTTTGAAGAAATGAAGACTTCTTAATTCTTGCTTTGGTCCACCTGCCTAAAAGAACTCTTCAAAATCCACATTTAGCCATTGAGCATAACTTGCATTTCCTTGCAAAAAAAAACAAAAAGCAGACCCACCCCAAAACCCTTGTCTCTTTATATGGAATTTCAAGTGCTATTACCTATGGTAGCCCACCTATTCACAGAGATGATGGATCCTGGAGTACTTTATGTTGTGGACAATGAACAAAACATTGCAAGGAAGGTACCCAGAATCAACTGGGTAGCTGCTTTTTTGTTGGAATAGGCTGTTGCATTGCAAGGACTGTGATCCAGTTGTTGCATTTCATTGTTGCCTGAAGTAGCAACCAAAGTTGAGACTTTCCTCCTCTACAAACCTAGGAACCGGATTCAGATTTAGCCTTACTTAGAGCAGACCCAGTAAAATAAACCGCAGCTCCCCCATTTCGATGGAACGACTCCAAAATCCCAATGCACGTCCTATATCCAATCCTAGAATATCCTGTGCAAAGAAGACTGGTTGTTTCTCTCCAAGGAAGAGGGACCAAACCTCCTGCAAGGCATCGCTTGCAAAAAGAAACACTCCGCAGCCTTTTCCTCCCCAGAATTTAGAAGCCACAAAGATGTGCCGATTTCTTAGCTTGATAAAATCAGAGGTGTCCCCATATACAGAGATGGCAAAGCAGAGATTAATCTCATTGATTCCCCCAAAGCTTGCAAACCGTTTAAGAAGAAAAGGAGGGGCAAAGAAGAAGGAGATACTTCCCACCCCTGAAAAATTCATTTACAGTTCTTGGTTAGCAGGTGGAATTGCAATGGGACGTACCCAATTTTGGGGATACAACTGGAAACTCTGAACAATTACATTGCAAATGGGAACAGTCAATTCCTAAATTATTAGACCCAGGTGTCCCATGGTTTTAATTCCTTGCCACAACGAAGCTGTCCTGTCCTTCAGTGTCGCTGTGCCGCTCGCCGCAGTCATGGAGGCTAGCAAGACCGAAAGCGTGGCCAAGGCTGGCCCGCCACCGCCGCCATCACCGCCGCCTCCAGGACGGGGCCTGTTTGGTGTGCTGAGTTCAAGGTGCCGCCTAGGTACGCCCTTTGAAAGTGTTCATGCAGGTGTAACTCCCGGAAAACCGGTGGATTTCCTCGAGCGCAGCCTTTGGGAGGATGCTGCAAGGAAAAGAAAAGAGTGAGAACGAACCAAGGCTTTCCTTCTGGATGCAAAGAGATCGTGTGTCACCTTTGAGACTAACTGAAGGAAAGACATTGGCAGCATGAGCATTTGTAGACTTCGGTCTGCTTCCTCAGATGCATTGGAAGTATCTGCAGATGCATCTGAGGAAGTAGACTGAAGTCTCTGAAAGCTCATGCTGCCAACTTCTTTCTTTCACTTAGTCTCAAAGGTGCTACAAGGTCTCTTTACGTACTGATTTGATAGACTAACACGGCTATATCTTTGAATCTCCTTCTGGATGGAAGCCAGAGAGATAACCCAAGGGTGCTATGCTGTGTTGACAGGCACCTGAGAAAATATCAGATTTCTGGGCATAAAAATGGGGGCTGGAATTCAGTAATGCAGTTACCAGTTCGTAATCTCGAGTTGTTGTGTGCCTTCAAGTCGTTTCCAACTTATGGCGACCCTAAGGCAGACTTCTCATGGGGTTTTCTTGCCAAGATTTGTTCAGAAGAGGTTTGCCATGGCCTTTCCTTGAGGTTGAGAGAGTGTGACTCACCCAAGGTTACCCATGGCTAAGTTGGGAAATCCAGAGTCCAACACTCAAACCACTACGCCACGCTGGCTCTCACATTACAGATCCATATCTGAATAACGTCTGGTCACCCTGTTCCAGCTGCTTCCATAGATGAATTAAAATGTGCGTAAAGAGCCAGTTTGAACACTGGACTACATCTCTGCAAATGTTGGAGTGTAGGACATGTTCTGGAAAAGGAGGGCATCTGGTCACCCTGGTTCTTTCTATTATGGTGAATTCTCAGGAAGAGTGGGTGCACTCATTTCCAAGTACTTTGTCAAACCATAAGTCCCAGGATTCCCTAGATTGGAGCCATGACAGTTTTCCCTTTATATTTCTATTAGCAATTTACCTAGGACCTGGGGCTGGACTACCAAGCCGTACCTTTTCAAAATGATGAGAATGTGCATCGTCCACGGAAGGAGGAGAAAAGCTTGGTTCTGCTGAACAGCTTCGACCGTCCTCTGGGCCACCGTCTCTGGCTTTAATGGGGGAAAGAGTTTAGGGAACCTGAAAAACAAACACAGCCCCTGAAAGAGAGATGAGCCGCAAAATTCTCAAAGGACATTTTCCCTCCCCTTTGGGATAAATGCTGCAAGTTATTTCTTTTTTCCTTTTTATTGATCTCATACACAGAAAGGTCTGCCCAACAAATCCCCTCGTTCTTTGCCCTTTCTATGCCTTGTGAGTCCTGTTTTACTTATACTGTAAGCCTGAGGGCAGGGAACTGTTGAATTAATGATTTTGTACCCCTTTTGGCTGAAGGGCAGGATATAAATACAATCAATCATTCTCCTCCCTAGCACTCATCATAGCACTGCAATACCTCTCATTGTGTACAATGGGACGTGAAAAACTATGGCTTTTGGTATCCATGGGGGACCACTGTAATTGTGTTTTGATTTTATTGCTAAGTTTTAATCTATTTTTTTGGTTTGTTTGTGAGCTGCCTTGGGTCTCATGCCATAAGAAAAGTGGCATAAAAATACAATAAACTAATCAACCAACCAAGCAGCCATCCAGCCATCTAACTATCCAACCAACCAACCAGTCAACCAACCAACCAACTAACCAACCAGCCAACCAGTCAACTAGCCAACCAAATAATCATGGGGACCATGTGCCCAAACTGCTTGGAGACACCATGCTTCCAACCTAAACAAATCCAAGATTGGGTTGCAATCGCCAACCCACCAGTCCTACCCACCCAAGTTTTCTATCTTTGCACTGACCTGATCCGCATGCCTTGGAACATCTCTGTGCTGGTATGGAAGGGCAAGACGGTGGTTGTGTTCACCCCAGGGCAGTCCAGCAGCCCCAGCGTCAAGCTTTCCATGAAGGCGAAGGAGGAAGCTTTGGAAGTGCAATAATCGATGGCCCCTGGAATGGCTGATAAACCCAAGACGGAGTTGAGGCAAACAATGTGTCCTTTCTGGAGCTCCAACATCCTTGGTAGAAAGGCCTTGGTTGTCTGGGGGTTGAGAAAGGGCAAAGAACCTGGGTTAGATGCAGAGAGAGAGTGGCACAGTGGTTTGAGACTCAGAGATTCTGGACACCATGATTCAATTCCCAGCTCAATTTATGTAAGTGTTGGACTATGACCCTGGAGACCAGGGTTTGATTCCCAGCTGAATTCATGTATCACTCTCTCAATACATAGATAGATAGAGATGTATGTATGTATGTATGTATGGATGGATAGACCTGAGTGCCCAGGAGACCAGACGGTTGCATACCCAGAACTGTCCCAGCGTGTTGATGTGCTGCGATTTCAGCAGGGCATCGTCGTCGCTGTCCATCAAGCTCTTGCCATGGACGACGGCTGCATTGTTCACAAGGATGGTGATGTCCCCCACCTGGAGGGACCGGGGTGGGTGAGGAAGAGAAAGAAAGCAGGGAACTCAGGTGTAAAACCAGTTTGGAACGTGCCTGCAATGCAACAATGTTTTCTCCTAACCCTCCTCTTTGGGTGTCATAAGGAGTGTGCAAGAGGTGCCGACCACACTAGGTGACACCAACCATCCGTAATTTCCAGAAACTCTTACCAACGTACCTTTTCATGGACAGCTTTAGCCTGTCTATAGACCTCTTCTCGGTTCCCGACGTCGCAGATGAAATAATGGCACTCGGTCCCCATGGCTTGGATCTCTTCTGTGGTTTCCTTCAAGCACTTCTCGGTCCGACCCCATAGGATAATCTGCAAGAAAGTGGCTGCAGTGTCACTATGGGGATGCGGTGGATCACCATCATTAAAATGTACCCCAATGCAACTGATACTAGCAACTAATGATTAGATTCTGAAATTAATAGATATGGCTGTATTAGACAAAACAACATGTCTTTTGAAGGGGAAAAGCATAGTTCAGTTTGTAAATAATTGGGAATACTGTAGGTTCTTGGTATCTGCTGGGGTTTGGTTCCAACACCTCCTGATAAAATTCATAGATGCTCAAGTCCTGTTGTTGTTGTTGTTGTTATTATTATTATTATTATTATTATTATTATTTTCTTATATCCTGCTTTTCTCTCAATACAGGGACTCAAGGGACTCAATGCCATTAAATACAATGGCATAGTAAAATGCCATTCCTTATATAAAATGGCAAAATGAAGGCTTGCTTTTTGGAATTTATACATTTTTTAAAATTTTTGCAAAGCACAGATGTTTGAATCTGTGGGTAAAAATATCCGTGGATAAGGATGGTTGACCGTATGTTTTGAGATAGTACATATATACTTGGAGTGAGCTTGCTACTGTTGGTTTTATAGATTGAGGATGTGAAAGTGCAATGTCTATATAATGCAGATATATATAAAAGTCTTTGAATTAGGATAGAATCAAGTTAAAACGGTGACAAGGGCGAGTCTGACTATATGTTTATATAACTAAGTTCTGCTGGGTTGGAAGTCAAGGCTCTGAGTGACTGAGATTGACTTTTGTTTTATTAGTTTGGAAATAATAATAATAATAATAATAATAATAATAATAATAATTTTAAATGTTCCCAAATAGAAGTCAAGGTTCTGAGAAAAGAGAGCTGCAAATGTAATATGAAGGTAAGTGACTGAGATCGACTTCTGTATTGCTTTATGTGCTCAGAAATAATATATATATATATATATTCATTTTAAAATGTGCCCAAATAGAAATCAAGGTTCTGAGAAAAGAGAACTGCAAATGGAAAACAAAGACAAGCAACTAAGATTGACTTCTTAGTGCTTTATGTGCTCGGAAATAAATATATATATATACATTTTAAAATGCGCCCAAATGGAAGTCAAGGTTCTGAGAAAAGAGAACTGCAAAATGTAATACGAAGAGGTGATAGAGATTGACTTCTGTATAGTTTTATGGCTTTGGAAGTGAAAATGTACCCAAATACACAAGTGCAACATGCACAAGCAACCATGTCAGGCATCCATTTATGTGAAACTTCAGCGTTGCTTTTGTGACCATGAACCGAATGTGGAGATTCAGCGTCAGACCTCCATGGCCTCACCACATACATACCCAGAGAAATGGGCACATGCCCAAGATGCCAATGGGATTTTCGGTCTGTGCGTCTCCTGATTTGAAAACCCAACTTCCCATTCCTGGAAGGCCTCCAGCCCTCCTCTTCCCTCGCTTCTACCTTCCCTCTCTCCGGCTACTGCCTCCGCCCTTCCCTCCCTCTTGCAATAGACACGCTCTCCTTTTCAAAAAGTTACTGACCAGAAAATTGCCGAGGGCACCAGCCCAGCGAGGCGGTTAATCCCCGCTGGGGAAGGCTGGCTCGCCAAAGCTTCCTGCCCTGTGGTTACCTCTGGGTGACCTCCGGGTTGACGGCCAGGTGGCACGTTTTTGCGCCATTGCGTTGGCCACCACTGGCCAAGGTCAGTGGCCAAAGACTCCCCACTCAGGAAGGGAGCATGAACTCAGCCCCTGCTTCTGAATTAGCTTCAGGTTGCTCATTGCGCTTCCTTCCAGGGCTGAAACCATGCGCGGGTCTCTAGAGTGAGGACCTTTGGTTGCAACCCGTCCTTGAGATCTGGCCAACCTTGTCGTTGGGTGCCTTCAAGTCATTTCCGACTTATGGTGACCCTAAGGCAAAACTATCATGGGGTTTTCTTGGCATGTTTCTTCAGAAGGGGGTTCCCTTTGCCATCCTTTGAAGCTGAGAGAGTGTGACTTGCCTAAGGTCATCTAGTGGGTTTCTCTGGCCGAGTTGGGGTTCAAACCCTGGCCTCCAGAGTCATAGTCCAACGCTCAAACCACTACACCATGCCAGCTCTTTCTGGCCACTCTACCCCAACTCTTTTGACCCTAAACAACTGCACTACGCTCTTGTATTAGTTTCATACTACTCCAAATGTCATATCCCCATCTTGAAGAAACTCCAACTTTAAACTGGGAAAGCACCAAATGATGGGTCTATCTGGAGGAAACCAGAGAGATGGATTGGGTCCTCTTGAAGGGCCAGATTTGGCCCCAGGGCCTGATGTTTCCAACCCCATATGTTGCGTCTGCACTGCAGAAATAATCCAATTTGACGCCACTTTGTCAGCCGTGGCTCAATGCTGTGGAATTCTGGAAACTGTGGTTTTGTGAGATGTTTCGCCTTCTTTGTCGGAGAGCTTTGGTGCCACCACAAACTACAAATCCAAGGGTTCCCTAGCAAGGACTCATGGCAGTTAAAGCGGTGTCAAACTGCATTATTTCTGCAGTGCGGATGCAGCCAAAGTGGACTGAGTTCTGGGCACAAAAAAAAATGGCCAGGGGTTTCCAAAAGAGGTCCAGTGAAGAAAATTCGAAGGAGCAGGGTGTGTATAGTCTGGAGCAAAGAGTGGCGCCTTCTGCGTCCTTTTTGGCACCAGATGAAAATCTTCTTTTAAAATTTCATCCAGGCCATATAAACATAATCTTCTGAACGTTTTTGCATTCTCCGGGAAAAATGCTTTTGAGGTCCAGCTCTTGCTCCGTTTTATAAGCGGAGGTGCTAATTGGTTTTCCTTTTTCTGCTGCTAGAAAGGAAAATTTCCGAGGCTGTGATTTTATGGTTTCCATTGTTCCCATTTTAATGACTGCATTGTGTTGTAAGGTTTTTATTGCATTTTGGTCTGAAAGCCAGCCAGAAAACAGGCGGATGGCCAGATGTAACAATGGCAATTCGATTCTCGGCCATGAAACCTACCGGGTGACTTTGGGCAAGTCACACACTCTCAGCCGTAGAGGAAGGCAAAGGCAAAGGGAACCCTGACCCTGACCCTAACCCTGACCCTAACCCCCTGCTAGAATAAAAAGATAGTAAGGATAGTGCCAGTTTATCCTTTCTGAAGCTGCATCCGCACTGCAAAAATAATCCAGTTTGACACTGCTTCAACTGCCATGGCTCAGTGCTGTGGAATCCTGGGAACTGGAGTATTGGGAGATATTTAGCCTTCCTTGTCAGAGCGCTCAGGTGCCACAACAAACTGCAGATCCCCAGAATGACATTGCATGGAGCCATGGCAGTTGAAGCAATCTCAAACTGGATTATTTCTGCAGTGTGGATGCAGCCTCAAGTTACTTCTTATATCCCGAAACATGGCAAGGGTGGAATATCGCTTAAAATAAATGAAGAAGGATAAGGAGGAGGAGGAGGTCACCAATGTGATGTCAGATGTACCTTGAGAAAAGGGAATATTTGGCAATGCTTTGTGCAAAAAGGGGAGGTTAAAAGAGAGAGAAGGAACCTTTGATGCTGGGATTTTATCTTTAAAGTGGCCTCCTAATGACACCTTTTGGAAAAGGCTGGTCAACAGAGATGGTCCAGATGCAAATCCTGGAGGAATTAAGATAATGGAAAGCAAACAAGAGGAGGTGTCGGCACAGAATGGAAAGACCCAGATTTGTGTTTGGAGAAGGATAGGGGAGTTCCTTCCATTGAATTCTTGCATCTCGGGGACAGAGATTGAGACAGCACCCAGGGCAGATTCTGCATTGCAACTGGGGACTGCCTCTGGGTTTTTAAAATTCTTCAATTATTTGGCAGTCCCCTGGGGAAGAAAACGAAGGATGGGTGTTGTAGTCCACAGGGCTGTGGAGTCGGAGTTGGAGGCATAAGCAAAGTTTGGATGGGGTCAGAAGAAATGTACCAAGTCCTACTCTGACTTCAAAATAAAAACATAACATACCAATATATGGTAAATATACCATTTGATCCATATATATATATATATATATATATATATATATATATATATATTCTATCAGTCTAAGCAGCCTGATGATTCACGTGGCAGCATTGAAATGCCTTGTGCTATCATTGTGTAAATCTGTGAAAAAGGGAGCAAATCCCAAAGCTGCATCCACATTGCAGAATGGATGCAATTTGACACCGCTTTAAGTGCCACAGCTTAATGCTATGGAATCCTGGGATTTCTAGCTTGGTGCACTCTTTTGCATTCTCTGTCAGAGCGCTTCGGTGGCACAACAAACTACAAATCCCCGGACTCCGTAGCATGGAGGCAGGGCAGTTAAAGCGGTGTCAAACTGCATTAATATTGGATTTAGTATTATAAGTTATAGATAAGGGTTGTGGTTTGGTGGTTTTTGTTTCCCCTTTGGAAGAATTTATTATTGTTAAACGGAAAATGTTGAATTGCAACTTTGCAACAAAAAATTGGTCTGGAAGGAAGCTGAGGATGTTGTTTTTATATCTTGTGGCATTTTGTTTGTCTGTCTGTCATTTAATGCACTTGCAACTATCCATAACTCTCATGATGTTGTTGGTCTCCATTGGGAGTGTATTGCTTTGTTTTGTATTGATGTGCTACAATGAACGAATAAATATTTTAATAATAATAATAATAATAATAATAATAATAATAATAATTCTGCAATGTGGTAACATCTGAGGTCATTTCATATATTCTGAATCAATTCGTATATCGATTACTTGGAGAGAAGCGCTGGGAGGATTTTTCGCTTGACTTTTCAAAATACTTCGGTTGGTTTTTGGATCCCGTTGCTTTGGGCAAGTGTGTTTCAGGGTGTGTGTGTGTTTGTGTCCGTTGATGCACTTTTTGCAACTGTCCATAACTTGATGCGCTTGCACCTATCCGTAACTTTCATGCGCAATGCAAAAACCAGCCTTATTGCCTTATTCCAGCTCTCCAAAGTGAGTGGTGCAAAGAGGAAGAAGATGGAAATCTTGCAGTGGCCCGTTGTCAAACCCTCCCGTCCCTCTGCAATCCTCCTCCTGTGTGTGAGATAGAAACAATTGTCGGATGTCATCATGGGGTGTGTATATGTGTGTGTCTGTGTGTGCAACGGATGACCGGCCGATGAACCCGGAGCCACAAAGGGGACAGGAGGTGCCAATTCCCAACACACGCCTCTGGTGCATCTCTCTCTCTTTCTCTCTGTGTGTTTGTGTTTGTGTTTGTGTTGACGCCAGGCCTCCTTGACTGGTTGCAAACCTTCCTCTCCCCTTCACCAAGCAGACCAGGGGTCAAATATTATGGCCACACGTTGTAGGGATTTGTAGCAAAGTGTGAAAGGTAGTGCATGCTCCCTTCTCATCTCCTTGGAAGATGCCCTTTCACATTGATCCCACATCAGCTGCCTATGGCATCTCGGGATTGACAGTTTGTTGTTGTTTCTACTGTTGTCGTTATTATTATTTATAATTATTATATTTATTTCTATCCCGCTTTCCTCCCAAGACTGGGATCCAAAGCAGCTTACAGTCTAAAACACACACAGTGCAATTGTTTTGCACCTTCAAGTCGTTTCTGATTTATGGCGACCCTAAGGCGAACCTATCCTGGGGTTTTCTTGGCAAGATTTGTCCAGAGGAGGTTTGCCCTTGGCCTTCCCCTGAGGCTGAGAGTGTGTGACTTGCCCAAGGTCACCCATTGGGTTTCATGGCTGGAACTGAACCCTGGTCTCCAGAGTCGTAGTCCACACTCAAACCACTATGCTGGCTCTTTTGTTGCTGTCATGCGCCTTCATGTCAACTCTGACTTAGGGCAACATTTTCCTAGCAAGATTTATTTGGAGGAGGTTGCCCTGCCTTTCTCGAAGGCTGAGACAGTGCGACCTGTCCAAGGCCACTTAATGAGTTTGCACGGCAGAGCAGAGATTCGAACCCAGGTCTCTCAGAGTTCGAAGTCCAACATTCAAACCGCTACATCACTCTGGCTCATTTCCATTTTAGGGAAAGGTGCTCTGGCCAAACTATAAATCCCTGGGTTCCAAAGGCATGGCAGTTGAAGTGGAATCATACATAGTACTATAATTGCATAGTGTGAATAGGTCCCTATGGCCAAAAGAAGGTCTCCCTGCTGATTTTTCTCTCTCTCTGCATTTTTGGCAATCTGTCTCGCTTGCAGAAGGTCCAGGGGCAGAAACTGGCCTTTGGACTTAAACAAATCCAGATTGGGTTGTTTGCAAATGACAGCAAGAGCGGCAAGATTGTAAACTAGTTAACTTTCCACCCTTTAGGAAGCGATGCAAAGATTTTCACCTTATGTAACCCATGCCTGCTAAGTCCCAAGTTCAGAATTTATCTTTGGTCTGATCAGACCTTAGTTGGTTTTGCCATCCGAGGCTGCTGCTGCTGCTGCCACACTGCAGAAATAATCCAGTTTGACATCACTTTAACTGCCATGGGTCAATGGTAGGACATGCCGGGATTGGTCGCTTTGTGAAATATTTCATCATCCCTTTCAGAGACCTTTGGTGCCCCAGCAAACTACGAATTGCAGAATCCTGTTGCATTGACTCATGGAAATTAAAGTGGTCTCAAACTGCTTCATTTCTGCATTGATACTAAGCAAGGATCTAATGCTGCACTGATCTGCAACCAACTTGTAATGTCGCAATTCCATTCCCACCTCTCCACATTTTCAAAGGTCTTTCTCTGACAAAGACTTTTTGGTTTCCAAAAACAAGCGGTAAGACATTTTGTGCCTTTCCGACTGGCCAAATAAAGTTGTCGGCGCAACGCGGACTTTGGAATAGAGTCCACATGGCTCTCCCTGCGTTTACCTTTTACTTTTTCCAAGTCTAATAGGTTAAAAGTTAAGGTTAAGAGTCTGATAAGGAGTTTGTTTTCAAGCATATTGGTACGGTTGGCGCTCCACATTTGAGGCTCTTGCGGATTTGATTATGTGCGGTTTTGATTAATATGTCCTCGCTAGGAATCTCGAAGTCCTCCAGGGCAACTCTGCCAGACGTTGACCATAGGGTTGTGCTGGAGAACCTAGAAGAGATTCCTAGAGAAAACACTTCTCTAGGCATTTGTAGGTCCTCCAGCATGATTCTATGATCAATCTCTGGCAGATGTTGCATTGGAGGACCTGGAGAGTTGCATTGAGAGTTGCATTGAGTGTTGCATTGAGTGTTGCATTGAGAGTTGCACAGAGTTGCATTGGAGGACCTGAAGATTCCTAGAGGTGTTCTTTTAGATAAAAAGAATAGTGTTTCTTTGTTTGTGGTTCTTCCACATTCATGGGTGTCCTTCAACCCTAACCCCAGCGAATGTGGAGAGACCACTGTATATCACTTTAGCATTTTTGCATTTTATAGTGTTGTGTTTTTTATAGTTCTAGTATCTTATAGTGTTGTGTTTTATCATCCATTTTTGATGAGATATGTCTGATGTTCCACCCTTCGGTAGGAAGGGTGTTATAAAAATTGTTGTCATTGTTATATGAATAATTATTAGAGCTGAATTGCATCCCCATGCTAAAATGTGGCTGCCTTTTCACTCGAGGTCCCCATCCGTTGCCCAGTGCCATTGCTGGGGGCACGGTCAGAACTGCATGCACACCCAAAATCTTCCCATCCTTGTTGCAAAAGTTGGTCTTCGAGGAGAAAACCCCTCAGTGTTGCTGCCCATTTGGGAACAGGCTGGCCAACACTTGCACACCTATTTGGAGAGGTCTTGTAGGCCCCTTGAGACTCAATGAAAGAAAGAAGTTGGCAGTGTGAGTTTTTGTAGACTTCAGTCTACGCCTTCAGATATGCACACCTACTTATTTTTCCACTTTTGGTTCTGTGTGGGTGCATCTTGCACGCCTTTCGTTTGCTGAATTCAGGCTGCTTGGCCACATGCCAGACCTTCCCTAGAAGATCAACTTTCCTGCCTGCCCAGCTTGAAGAAGTCCAGCACATAACTGCAGTTACATAATCATGGCAGAAGCGCAAACTCCTTCTAGAATCCTTGGAAGAGACCCCCAAGGGCCATCCAATCCAACCCCATTCTGCCATGCAGGAAAACACAATCAAAGCACTTTCAACAGATGGCCTCTGTTTAAAGAGCTCCAAAGAAGGAGACTTCAGGAATACTCCATAGTCATGGCAGAAGAGCAAACTCCTACACACCAAGTGGACAACAACCATCCAGAGAAGAACCAGAAGAGGAACGGGAGTCAGTTTTAGGAACAAGAACATGATAAAAAGGTCAATGGGGAAACACCTAACTTCTGCCATGTAACAGAAAAGGTGGGAGCAGAGAGACTCTAACATAGGGTGCATCTACACTGTAGAAAGAATGTAGTTTGACACCACTTTAAATGCCATGGTGCTATTCTTTAAAAAACCTGGGATTTGTAGTTTGGTGAGGCAACAGCACTCTTTGGCAGAGAAGGCTAAAAACCTCTTAAAACAACCAGTCCCAGGATTCCATAGGATGGAGCTACAGCGCTTAAAGCAGTGTCAAACCGCATCCTTTCTACAGTGTAGATGCACCCTAAGCCACCTTTTCTTGTCCTGTACGATTTCTAAACATCTTTTGCTTGATGAAGAAGCCGGCGGAGCTTCGAAAGCTTACATGATGTCTTTCGGCTGGCCAAATAAAGGCATCGCTCCTTAGTGGATTCTGTTCTAAAGTATCTGAGCGATTTGAAAAGGAATGGTGCAGAAGTAAAGCGGTTCTTGGTTGGTTTTGCACCACGTTATATTTGTAAAAGCATGTCGCCGGACTTACAGGACAAAAATAAAAATGGAGCTCAGGCACACATGCCTTTTGGGGAGGAGGTGCATGTTGAAACAAGAAATGCGCTCTTGCTATGAGACCGACCGGCGCCACTCCGCTGTTTGAAGTTCTGGTGAGATTTCCGCACAAACACACCCCACCAAAGGTGTGACACAGCTTTGAAATATTTTCCTCCAACGCAACTCTAAAGCGACTCTCTATTCCCTTGGCTCATTGTATGACCCCATTAGACGCCCCAATTCTGTTTCCATGACCTCCTATTCAATTATTTCTTTTTTTTAAAATGCATTGCTTTCGGCCCCGTAATGGTTTCCATGCAAAAAGTCCCAAACTTGATTCTTGTCCTTGCATTGATGGGAACCATGAAGCCTGTAACTCAAATGCAACCCGCCAACATCTCCCGGATCCTCTCTCTCTCAATACCTCCTTGTTTGAAAAATATGGGCTGAAAAATGAGAATTGTGAACGAGGTGCACAAGGATTCCCATTTTAAACAAGGCGCGCAGCTCGGACAGCCCCTTGTTTTGCTTTAACCTGCCTAGAAGGAGAGCCAGTGTGGCGTAATGGTTGGGCTATATGACTCTAGAAACCAAGGATCGAATCCTGCCTTGGTCATATAAAACCACTGGGTGACCTTGAGTAAGTCACACTCTCTCAGCCTCAGGGGGAAGGCAATGGCAAACTGCCCTCTGAAGACACTTGCCAAGAAAACCCCATGATAGGGTCACCTTAGGTTGCCATAAGTCAACCATGACTTGGAGGCATGCAACAGCAAGGACAATATGGTGTAGTATGAAAGGAGGGTGACATTGGGTGATGCCAACTCATTTTAACACCTTTTCTGGAACTGGCAAAGCAGCTGGGCTTTAATTTTTGAAAGGAGAAGGAGCCTAGTGCACATAAAAGCCCGGTGTTGCCATCTTCTCCAGCCTTATCTCCTTGCATTTGGCTGCGCCGTCTTGTTTTCGCCTTTCTTGTTTGGGTACAACAAAGTGTTTTGTGAAAGAAAAACAAACCGCTATCAGTTTTGAGCTGAGGAGGAGAAGAAAGTGGCCATGAAAGACCTCTTTGGTGATCCCCAAACTTTGGTTCTCCAGATGTTTTGGACTCTAGCTCCCAGATGTCCTGACCATTGGCCAATCTGGCTGGGGCTTCTGGGAGCTGAAGTCCAAAACACTTGGAGAATCAAACTTTGGGAATCGCTGCTTTAAACTGAAGTTGGATGAGCCTCTTTCGGGTGTATTGCAGTTGTGTATTCCTGTGTTAGGTGTTGCAGGACTTTCCAAATTTTCGTTCCCTTCCAAACTGCAACCTGAAGCAGCCCAGCTGAACTTGTGACTTCAGGATGAGTTGCAAATACCATTCGCCACCACTATGGCTTTTCAAGGTGAAGAGTCCACAAACCCAGCCAAATTATTCTGGCTCACAAAGTCCCAAATGCCACAAATACCTCTCTCCCCATCCTTGGCAGTTGCAACACAACACACACAATAAAAATATTGGAAAGCACATATTCACAGCAGAGGAATGAGAGGAGCCAAAAAGGCCCACGTACGACGCAATGGTCAAAATCTTCTATTTTTGGAAAAAAGCCCAACGTGTTTTGGCTTTATCACCAACCGGACTTCTTTAGGGGCTATTCAATTCCCCCCAAACTTTTGGAGTTGCAGCCTTCACTCTCTATACAATTGGGCATTTGATTATTAGAAGAAATTATTAGAATTTAATTTTTGTATTATTATTATTATTATTATTATTATTGGAAAATTCTTATTCTTAGAAGATATATTCTTTTATAGGGAGTGGAGACTGCAACTCCAGAAATTTCTGAATGCCCTGAGTTTACAAGACCTGAGCTGCTTGTCACAGGGTGACATGGACTGCATCTGCACTGCAGAAATAATCCACTCTGACACCACTTTAAGTGCCACAGCTATGGAATTTTGTGATTTGTAGTTTTGGGAACAGATCCCAAAGGGTGAAAGGCTGCAGCCTTGTCTGACCCCTTTGTCAATTTCTCCGTCTTCTGTTCTGACAGTTGTCCTGAGTTCAGATTCCTCTTCAGGAATGTGGTGGAGTCTCCTTCCTTGGAGGTCTTTAAGCAGAGGCTGGATGGCCATCTGTCGGGGATGCTTTGATTTTGAGTTCCTGCATGGCAGAATGGGGTTGGACTGGATGGCCCTTGAGGTCTCTTCCAACTCTATGATTCTATGATTCTATGATTATCAGATGTCTTGGCACTCCCATGATGTCTTTAAGGGCAGTCCATAGCCTTTCATGGTCTATGCAGTCAAAGGCTTTGCTAGATGAATGGACTCTATGAAGGAGGTCACTGGTATCAAAGGGTTGCAGGATTTAAGCAGAGCAGTGTAGGACCGAGGGTCTTATCCGGCAGTTAACAAAATAAAGAACATGCTGATCATAGAGATGAATGGACCAGACATTGTCCAATCTGTTTTGCACTAGAACCGGGGTTTGAGCCATCCACAGTCTGGAACCCCTTGCTTAGAGGACACTTGGGAGGACACTATATTTGGCCACTGCAGGCAGGCCTTTGGTTGCCCTCCTTTGGAAGCATTCCAGCGTGTCGATATCCCTCTTGAACACATTGCCCAGAACTGGACGCAATATTCGAGGTGAGAGATATGACCAAAGCAAAGGAGATTGCTACTCTCACTTCCCTTTATCTAGTTCTGTTGACTCAGCCCCGAAATGCATTAGCGTCTTTCTTTTTCTGCTGTTGCATGACATTGTGAACTCATGCGCCGGATGGGGAAGTCACCCCATTTAGCATTAGCTATTCAGCAGCTGTTGCTAAGGATGGGTGCGAATTTCATTTAAAGTTATTTTTTATTTATTTATTTTTTAAATCAGAATGTATTTCTTCCTGCTCAGACTGGAAAGAATCTGAGAGTAATGCCATTCAAATGTAGGAAATCCTGGCCTGACAGATTTATCCATCCAGGCCCAGGAGTTTGCACAGTTAAGCCTTAAAGGTCTGGCTTGCAGTTCTGCACAGCCTAAGAAACATTAGCCATGAATTAAGGCTGCAAACTCTTTATTCCATTCAGAGGGTCCTCATTATCAACGGGGATGCAAAGAATATTCAAAAAGATAATTGAAAAAAAAATATGTTCATGGAGTATTGAGAAATGCCAGTGAGAGGAATCCTGGGTTGATAAACCTGGGAGTTATTTTGCACCGAAAAATGGTTTCTCGGTAGGAAACAGCAGAGGGTTGGATTGATGACCATAGGGACCCTTTCAACTGTATAATGTTGTGTTGCAATATTATTTTCTGGGCAGAAAATGCTGGAACTGGGGATGTTGGAGGCAAAAAATCATATTGCACAGAAAGCTGCATTATCTGAGCAGGAAAGTGCTTTCATTCTGCATATATTCTGTGCAGGAAATCCTGTTTTCTGCAAAAAACACTCTTGTGTGAATTTTGTGCAGAATAACCTCCAGATAGCGAATAGGCTTTGAGAATTGTGTGGTTTTCGAAGACTTTCCTGCAGCGGGAAGAATTTGGCTCAAATGACTTGTTGCATCCTTCAAGAAGAAAATTAATGATGAATCACATCATTGTTCATTAATAGGAAGGCCACTCCATGCTAGGAAGATCGGCATGTACTTAATTTGCCTGGTGCAAATGGTTAAGGGGGAAAGGCAATCCATGTCTAAAGAATTTATCAGGGGTTTTCCCTTTCCCTTTGCCTTCCTCTGAGGCTGAGAGTGTGTGACTCACCCAAGGTCACACAGTGGGTTTCCATGGCTGAGTGGTTTTTCGAACTTTGGTCTCCAGAGTCAGAGGCTGTATCTGCACTGCAGAAATAATGCAATTTTAAACTGTGATAGTTCCATGCTATGCAATCCTGAGATATGTAGTCTGGCAAAGTACATAGACCTTCCCCCCCCCCTCCAGACCAATACTGCTGTAATTCGGGGCCTAGACTAGAAAAATTCTTTGAAACTACAAATCCCAGGATTCCATAAGAAGGAGCCAAATGTATGGTTTCCGACTTGTGACGACCCTAAGGTGAACCCATCAGAACCCAAGATTTGTTCAGAGTGGGTTTGCCTTTGCCTTCCTCTGAGGCTGATAGTCTGTGACTTGCTCAGTGGGTTTCCAAGGCTGAGCAGAGATTTGAACTCTGGTCTCCAGAGTCAGAGGCTGCATCTGCCCTGCAGAAATAATGCAGTTTGACACTGCTTTCCATGACTCAGTGCAATGGAACTTCCATGGCTCAAAGCAATGGAAGGCTAGGATTTGTAGTTTGTTGTGGCATGAGAACACTCAGACAGAGAAGGCTGAATCGCTCACAAAACTGCAAATTCCAGATAAGGCAAACTGGTCACCTTCCACAATGCTAAACCCAATGATCAGCACAGCCACCTGTCTAGATAAAGCAGTCTCCAGGAAGCCCAAGGACCAGACCCAGGGCTGGGATTTTAAGGTTCAAGGAGCAATGGGAGTGATAGTCACCCAAAGGTCCATCCAAACTGCTCCGAGGGGTTTTGTCAGCTTGCTTTCCAGGTGTTTCAGACTAGGAAGGGCCGAGGCACAGAGCTTGGAAACCTTCCTTTGGCGGAGAACACCTTCCAGAACCCCCCACCCAGCAGAGCCTCGGGGGAATTCTAGGAATGGTTCTCCACAAAAGGAACTTGCTGAAGTTTTGGGCGTGTGATATGAATTTCAAATTCCCAGGGAGGGCGTGTGTGCACCTGCAGGCTGGCTTGCACCCTAGAGACCTTTCCGAGAGTCGAGCGTGAGAATACACACCCCTTTTCCCAAGAAAGATTTCCAAAGAACGCCACTCTCCATTAAGACCTGCATGCCTTCTGATAACAAACTGGGTGTCACCAAGCTCAGAGAGGTGTGCCAGCGACACCTTGGGTGCAACGGTGACCCTTATTGTCTTTTGGCAGGTGGCAGATGTTGTTGATGGGTGGCAAAGGGAAACTCAGCCTCCCTCCGCCTCCTGAGTGAGCAAGGTTTACACTTTTGCAAGATGACAGGGCACAAGAGAAGCCTTGATCTGGGTCTAAGCCTGAGTGACAAAAGTTTAAACTTCTGCAAGGTGAGAGGGCATAAGAGAAGTCTTGATCTGGGTCTAAGCCTGTGTGAGAAAGGTTTAAGTTTCTGCAAGAAGAAAGGGCATAAGGACATGGACACAATGGTGCCCGGTATTACCAGACTCACAGAGGAAGAAAATGACACTGTCGAAGCACCAAAACCTTGATCTGGGTCTAAGCTTGAACAATCAAGGTTTAAACTTTTGCAAGACAAGAAGACATAAGAACACTGACACAGAGGTGTCCAGCATTGCCAGACTGCCAGAGCAAGAAAAGGACACTGTCAGAGCACAGAAGCCTTGATCTGGGTCTAAGCCTGACTGAGGGAGAAAGGTTTAAACTTTTGCAAGAGGAGAGACCAGGGATGGCTCTAACACTGGATAAAATGAGGCAGCCGCCTCAAGCACCAGTTGCTGGGGAGGAGCAGTAGCAGTCCAGTAGCTCTCTTATCCTATTCCCAAATGCAGAAGTCGAGGGCCAGCCCAGTTGGCACCCAGACAACTCCACTCAGGTCCCAGATCCTCCTCCACCAGCCAGACTGAATTCCCAGCATCCCCAGACGACTCCACTCAGGCCCCAGATCCAATAGCCAGACAGCTCAGTGCCAAATTCAAGGATGCAGGGGTAGGAAATATATCTATATCTTTCCCCCATATATATATATATATATTTGGACTTGAATTCCCATAATCCCCAGTCAACCCACTCAGGTCCCAGATCCTCACCCAGCCAGCCAGCTCAGTGCCCAAGAATATATATATCTTCCCCCAAATATATAGATTTGCACTTGAATTCCTAGCATCCCCAAACGACTCCACTCAGGTCCCAGATCCACCAGGCAGACAGCTCAGTGCTAAATATATACATTTCTTATGTATATGTGTGTGTGTATCTATATCTGTATCTGTATCTGTATATATATATCTTCCCCCAAATGTATATATGTGGACTTCAATTCCCAGCATCCCCAGTCGACTCCACTCAGGTCCCAGATCCACCAAGCAGACAGTTCAGTGCTAAATATATACATTTCTTATGTATATGTGTGTGTGTGTATCTATCTATCTATCTATATCTATATCTATATCTATATCATCTTTCCCCAAATATATATATGTGGACTTGGATTCCCAGCATCCCCAGTCGACTCCACTCAGGTCCCAGACCCTCCACTTGCCAGCCAGATCAGTGCTAAATACAGACATTTCTTATGCATGTATATACATATCTATATTTCTTCCCCCAAATCTATATATTTGGACTCGAATTCCCAGCATCCCCAGACGACCATCTCTGACCCCAGCTCAGCTGCCAGACAGACGGGTGTGGGTGACACCCTCTCAGCCTCAACCCTCCAGCCCAAAGCATCCCCCTCCCAAGAAGCCCAAGGTCCCTCTCACCTTTCGGGCTCCGCGTTTGGCAAACTCCCGGGCCAGGTATCGCCCGATGCCTCGTCCTCCTCCGGTGATGAGCACACTGTCTCGGCCCAAATCCCTCACCTTGGGGGGCAGGACCGAGCCCACCACCGCCTTCACCACCAAGCCCACCATCTGGGTCAGGAAAAGGAGGAAAGCGCCGGGCCATTTCCAAACCATCCTCAAGGAGGAGACCAAAAGAAACTCAGCGCTCCCCCCCTCCAAAAAAGCCCGGTCCTCCTCCTCCTTCTGATGATGGAGAGATGTCCCCTCAAAGAGCTGAGTTCCAGTCCTGCCAGGATGGAGGGACCAAGAGCCTTTGCCCTCTTGGCCAAAACCAAGCGAGGCAAAAAGCGTGCGCAAAGCTGAGGCGCGCTTGGAGAGTTTTTACGCACCAAATGGGTTGGGGAAAAAGGGGTGAAAGAAGGAAAAATCAGGCTGGGAAAAAGGAGGAAAAGAAAGAGGGAGATCCAGAGTGCTGGAAAGAACCACTCCAGGGGCAAGGAAGAGTTTTTTCCCCTTCCCAAAAGCGATGCCAAGGTAAGAAGGCTCTCCAAAACTTGCTGTGCCAAAAGGACTCTTTTGGGTTCTCTCTGGTCTCTTCTCTTTCCTTCCCAACCCAGAAAAGGGAGTCCTTCTCCTCCTCTTTTTCTTCTCTCTTCTCTTCTCTTCTCTTCTTCTTCTCTGCTTTCTAGACAGCTCGGGTGTCTTATTCTGGAAGTTCAGGAAATTGCTCAAGGGAAGCCAGACTTTTTGGAAAGCCTTGCTTTTTCTTGATGAAAAAAGAAGAGGACAAGGAGGGCTTAGCCTGCTGAGGTCCCTCCTCCTTTTCCCTTTTTTTTCCTCTTCCCTCCTTCCTCCTCTTCCTTGGCAGGTTAAAAAAAGAAAAGAGACAGAGAGAGAGAATAAAACCAGGTTAGAAAACAATTCAGGGGAGGAAATGCTGGACAAGAGAGAGAATAAAAACCAGGTTGGAAAACAAGGCTGGGGAAAGAAAGCTGGAAAAGAGAGAGGCTGGATAAAAAAAGGAAAGCTGGATAAGAGAGGAAATAAAACCAGGTTAAAATAATAGAAAGGGCAGGGAAAAAAGAAAGATGGGGAAGAGAGAAAATAAAAAAAGAAGAAGGAAGGTGAAAAAGAGAGAATAAAACCAGGTTGGGCAAAAAGAAGGGAGGGAGAAAGAAAGGTTTAAGGAAAAGGTAAGGGTAAAAAGAGAGAGCTTAGAAAAAGAGGCATGGGGAAAGAAAGCAGGGAAAGAAAGAGAATAAAGCCAGGTTTAAGAAAAAGGTAAGAAAAAAGAAAGCTGGCAAAGAGAGAAAGTAAAACCAGGTTTTAAAAAAAAGGGAAAGGAAAAAGAAAGCTGGCAAAGAGAGAGGATGAAACCAGGGTCTAAAAGAAAGATGGAAAAAAAAGAAAGCTGGGAAAGAGAGAGAATAAAAACCAGGTGGAAAAAGAAAGGAAGGAGGAAAGAAAGCTGGGAAAGAGAGAAAGTAAAAACAGGTTTAAAAAAATAAAAGAGAAGAAAGAAAGTTGGGAAAGAGAGAGAATAAAAACCAGGTTGCAAAAGGAAAGACTAGGAAATAGAACGGTGGGAAAAAACTAGGAGAGAGAAAGAAAGCTGGGAAGGAGAGAAAGTAAAAACCAAGGGAAAGACAGCTGGAAAAGAGAGAGAATAAAACCAGGTTGGGAAGAAAAAAACCACCTGGATGTCTTAATCTGGATCCTGCTCAATCCAGACCCGTCTTAATGCGGACCCATCCAGGCTGCGTTGCGGCTTAATCCGGATCCAAAGAGCTTTCCTTGGCTGGCTGGCTGTCTTTCCCTGGCTTTGGTGTTATACTCTCTGAAGAAGCTTGGCTGGCTGCTGGAGTTTCTTTGGAGAGGAGGAGGAGGAGGAGGAGGAAGAGGAGGAAGGCTTGCCTTCTGTTTCTGTGAATGGCTATTGGGGCTAGTTGGTTCCCTCCCCTTCCAAAGAGGAGCTCCTTTTGCCTTCTCCAGCTTGCATTGCAAGCCAGGACTTGCTCAGTGCCACGTTGGGCTTCTTCCACAGACAGCTGTAATTCAAGTCCTCTTGGAACTGAGAGCAAGCCACCGCCTGCCTTCCAAAACCAGAAAGACATGGCTGAGAGAGAGAGAGAGAGAGGAGGACACTCACTCTCTTCCCTTCCTTCCCTCTTTTCCAGAGGTTTCAAAGTCTGCCTTGCCATCCCCAGATTCTGCAGCAACAGCAACAGTTTGGCAGCCTTTTGGATTGCAACACCCAGCAGCCCTGGATCACCTAGGGAGGAGGGGATTTGCAGCTTCAGGAGAGGGGGGTGGTTTTGCAGAGGGTGTTAGGGTTGCAATACCCAGCAGTCTTGGATAAACTAGGAAGGAGGGGAACTGTAGTTTCAGGAGAAGGGAGTAGTGTGGCTTGCAGAGAGTGTTAGGACTGCAGTACCCAGCATAACTGGACAAACATAGGGGGGTGGGATCTGCAGTTTCAGAAATGGCTCCTGTTGAGTTTGATGGGGCATGTCACGCTCTCTCAGCCTCAGAGGAAGGCAATGGCACACCTCCTCTGAACAAAACTTGCCAAGAAAACCCCATGATAGGTTTCCCATAGGGTTGCTGTAAGTCAGAAATGACTTGAAGGCACACAACAAAGCAACAAAAACATACCCATATATATATATGTGTGTTGCCCAATGGCTGACCTGGGCAAGTCACACTCTCTCAGCCTCAGGGGGAAGCAACGACAAACCTCCTGTGGGCAAATCGTGCCAGGAAAACCTCTGGATAGGGTTGCCATAAGTCGGAAACAATTTGAAGGTGGCCAGCAACAGTGCCAACAAATGCCATAACTCTGTTTCTCTCCTTCAGTAGAAATTCTTTCCAACCTGGGCTTCTCCAAAAGGTTTCATTTATGGCTTAGCTGAAGTGTGAATGGAGAAATTGATCCTAAGCTTTCCAAGGACAGGCGAGCCCTTAGAGAAGGTGGAAAGACACAAAGGGAGCACTATGGTGAGATTGTTTCCCAACCCCCCTGTTTTTGTAACACAGACCCGGCTTTCTTGCTCCAACAGAGATTATTAGTTTAAGCAAAACCGGAGAGGAAAAACCTCCACGTCTCGTGTCAAGGCTCGAGGCAACACAACTGGGTTACAACAGCACCACAATTTCTTTTGCAATCCTTGGATGCTTTCTGGGTGAAGGGCAAGCTGTGTTGAAATCACCTCTCCAGTCCTGTTTGCTTGGCTGCATGAAGCAGGTCTTAAAGAAGGATTTGCTTGTTTCTCTCTCTCTAGTCTCCCAATCTAATCTTTTTTGGCTAAGCATTCCTCTCCTCTCTGCCAAAGGTGGGCACAGAAGGAGAGCATTGCCTCCCAAATATGAATTTCTGCTTCCCTTTGTGAAATGCTCCTAATTTTCCTTTTTTTTTTTTTTTTTTTGGCATTAAAACTTTAGTGGAGCCTGGCAATGCAGTGCCGCATCTGCACTACAGAAATAATGCAGTTTGGCACCGCTCTAGTTGCCGCGGTGCAATGCTGTGCCAGTCATTTATTTATTTTTAAATAATATTTATTATTTCCAACATCACACATATATTCACAAAATGAAACATTCACAAGACATCATCCAAATACATATAACTTATGTAACATATAACATATATAACATACCAAACACCAAATGCATATGTAACATACCAAATACACCAAACACACACCAAACAACAACACCTACACTATCCATAAAAAACATACATCCTAATGACTTCCTTTTCTTGTCTTGCTGGTATGTCACAATCTCAAATATTCTTTCTTTTATCTCTTAATTTTTACAATCTCTATTTCCTTTCTCGTACGATTTAACTTTCAAGAAATATCGATATCGATATCTATACCAGTAAAATGTCGGGGAACATACTTGGAGGCAAAACAAGAACAAGAACAAGTTATCCCAGGAGCAGACATGTTTTTGCAGGTGCGATATACTGGAGGCCTGCATGAGTAGAAAGCAATATTTAAAACTGCGACAGCCACTGTTTAGTTGATTTGAAATCAGCTAACCAGCAACAGGTTTGCAACTGAGCATCAGGAAAACAAAAATATGATCATAGATCATCTACATAATCTTCAAGCAGAGGATGAAGAGATCGGAATAATTCAAGACTTTTCCAGATTTGGGCTCAAGAGCGGAGACTGCAGTCGAAAAATCAGAAGAAGTCTTGGACTTGGATGGAAGGGCAACTATGAAGGAACTAGACAAGATCCCGAAATGTAAAGATATATCATTGGATACTAAAGTTAGGATTGTCCACGTCATTGTATTTCAATTTCTGTTGTGAAAGCAGGACAGTAAAGAAAGCAGATAGGAAGAGAATCAGCTCATCTGAGATGTGATGCTGGGGAATAGTTTTGCAATTTCTGGATTGCTAAAAAGACCAATATATGGATCCTGGAGCAAATCAGGTCCAAACTCTCCCTAGAAGTCAAGATGACTAAACCTATGCTGTTGTTTTTTGGCCGTGTGATGAGACGAAAGGACTCACTAGGATAGACTATAATGCTTGGTAAAGTTGAATGCAATAAGACGGATTGACTGAAAAACAGAGAAGCCATGCTATGAATCTGCAAGAGCTGAGCAATTGAGGATAGGGTGATTTGGGTCAAAGTTGAATTGAATGCAGTTAACAATGACTTCAAGAACAGCAACAGGACTTTCCTGGTTGTGAGAAAATGTGCCTGGAACTCCCACAAAAAGAAAATTCAATGACAATATTGCATTGCACCATTTTGTGGACTGCAATATATTTGCATGGTGGGATCCCACAGTGTTTTTCACCAGGACAATTTAAATATGGGAGCTCAAAGCATGGGGTGAGGACCTCCCCGCTTTTTCTCCAGTCAATAAATGCTTGAGAAGTGTTCAGAAAAGTTCACGAAAATCACCCTTCCCTTGCAATTCATCATCCTGGGAAGCCATCTAGTGGCAACTGATTGTTTGTACAGAAACGGTTGGAGACGTTGAGAGCAGTTTCCAGTTTAGCATTTCTTTCTAGCATAATGCCCAGTGTATTAGAATCAGTGCAAATATAATCCTAGGCCTTTGAACTCAGCATTGCTGTCTTCTCATATTGCACAAATTAGGCTTGTATACCCTCCAACAATCCTGATTTGGAAGGACAGTCCTGCTTAATCCTCTACCAACCCACTTTTACAGCCACCTTTAAAAAGTCCCGGCTTCTCTGTCCCACTCCTACAAGATGTTCTCTATCTCATATATCTAGTCAGTATTCACTAGATTTCATTTTTCCCTTCCTTCCTTGAAGGCCTATTGGAAGAAGATGCATATTATGACTGGGAAGATATTAAAGGTGAACTATGAATTGAGACCTGAGATTCATCTCTGAAATATGCTTAACAAATTACCGATGTGTACAGAAAGAAAACATTGGCGAATATTACTTTATATGATTACAACTGCACGTGGCGCAGAAATAGAAGCAGAAAGAACTCCCAACTATCGATGAATAGTTAACGAAATTGGCAGAAATGAAGGAAATGGACATTTTAATAGCTCTACTTAATCAGGAAGATCTAGAGATTACAAGAAAAGAGTGGCTCCCAATAAACGAATACTGCGAGAACAGATGGAATTAGGTTACAAGGAACAAAAAGGTGCAAATGGAAATCAGAAGAGTTAATACAAAAGAGGGTAGATAAGCAATTCTGGTTGGGAACAGAGGTCCTTTGGAAGCCGTTGACCCACCTTTGTGGCTAGAGAACGCATTGCCACCTTTGGACCATTGCGCATTGCCACCTTGGTGCATTTTACATTACCTCCTGTGTCTTTCTTGGCACTATTTTTAGAGCTAGGGCCACGCAAGGCCACCTGGCAAAACAGTTTTTCAGCACTAGACCAAACAGATCCAAAAAGGGGAAAGAATGTATACAGAAAGCTTAGTGTTTTTGTGTGAAAAAGGACCGCTCGATTTACCGACCGGCAACAAGCATCTCAGTGTTCCCGTCAAGGAGTCCTTAATGCCGCTAACAAGGAAGAAAGAAAGGATTAGTTATTCAAGCAGGGAGAATGCAAATGGTGCTGTAATGATGGATGTTTAGTTGTTTGTTGTATTGTTGCATTTTATTGTTATATTATGTGTTTTAATATATTCTTAGTTTAATCTTGTTTTAAGGGGTGGGTGGGATATGGGAGGTGGGATTGGGATATTGGATTGTTTTAATTGTACTATTTTAACTGTTGTAAGCTGCCCCGATTGCGTTGCAGAGGGGCGGGTTAGAAATAAAACCTATTATTATTATTATTATTATTATTATGTTTTGTCCAGAATGAAAAACCCTGATATTTTATTTTTAACAAAATAAATCTAATAAATCAAATGCACGGCGTTGTTAGCAGTTAAGAGGCTTTTCGGTGCAAGTTTGCAATCAAGATCACGGGAACCGGATCAGCCTGGGAACCTGTGTGAACATTTTTTTTTATTAAAAACATTCAGGGGTAGCTGTGTTGGCCATTTAGCAAATTCAAACAAAAACCCATCAGTGATAACCTTTATTGGCCAACCAAAATGCACAATATCCTTGTTGCAAGCTTTCAAAGCTCCATGGAAGCTCCTTTGAAAGCTTGCAACAAGTATATTGTGCATTTGGACTGGCCAATAAAGGTATCACTGATGGATTTTGGTTTGATATTTTTTATTAAAACAACCATGAAAACAAACAAAATGCACATCAGTTTTTCTTATCTAAAAATACATACAAGGAAAAAGCACAAGTGACTAATAAGAAACACATACAAGTCCTCACCAAGAGCTATCTGTCTGTCTATCTATTTTATTGTAGTTGTGTGCCTTCAAGTAATTTTTGACTTATGTCACCCCTTAGACAACCCTCTACACTCCACCTAATATTATAATACTATACAGATATAATAATCTTTAACAAAAGAAAACAAAAATAATGACCACCGAGGAGCTTCACAAGTTCAACCTATGAACCTATGAAGAAATAGAAATAGTCAAAGAATTCCCATTCCTGGGATCAAACATTGATAGAAATGGAGACTGCAGTCAGGAAATGAGAAGAAGACTAAGAATGAGGAGAGTGGCTATGAAAGAACTAGAAAAGACCCTAAAATGCAAAGATAGACAACTCAGCACAAAAGTCAGAATCATACAAGCCATTGTATTCCCTATTATTTCCATGGATGAATGTGAGAGCCGGACAGTCAAGAAAGATGATAGGAAGAAAACCAATGCATTTGAGAGAATGTGGGGCTGGAGAAGAGTGCCGAGGATCCGATGGAGAGCCAAAAGGACAAACAAGTGGGTCCTAGAGCAGATCAAGCCACAGATATCCCTAGAAGCCAAGATGACCAAACTGAGGCTGTCGTACTTTGGACACATCATGAGAAGGCATGAATGGTTAGGAAAGACAATAATGTTAGGAAAGGTGGAGGGAAGGAGGAAGAGAGGAAGGGGAGCTATGAAGGAACAAGACAAGATCTTTGAGTATCAAGATATTGAATGCTAAAGTCAGGATTGTCCATGCCATCGTATTTCCAATTTCTATGTAAGGTTGTGAAAGCTGGACAGTGAAGGAAGCAGATAGGAAGAAAAGCCACTCATTTGAAATGTGATGCTGGATGGTATTCTGCAGATACCATGGGCTGACAAAAAGATAAATAAATAGAGTAGATCAAGCCTGAAACTCTCCCTAGAAGCCAAGATGACTAAAGTGAGATTGGTGTACTTTGGACATATAAGATGTGTCTCATTAGAAAAGATAATAATGCTTAGTAAGATGGAAATAAACCCACCGGATTACCTAGGGCATGTCACACTCTCTTGAAGAAACTTCAAGAAAGGCCCACGATAAGTTTATCTTAGGGTCACCATAAGTTGGAAATCACTTGAAGGCACACAACAACAACAAGATGAAAGACATCTTAGGAAAAGAGGAAGACTGCATTACAGGTGGGTAGGCTCAGCCAAGCAAGCCATGGCCCTGAACTTGCAAGACTTAAGTTGGACTGTTAATGGCATGGTCCCTCTGAGTTTTTTCATTTGTAGGATTGCCATAAATCAAAGTTGATTTGACGGCAATTCACAACAACAGATGCATTCATTCAGCCATTTCACACATGCACACATCTTCTGTCTTGGATTTTTTGACCTAGCAGGCGGGGAGATGGTTAACCACTATGCAACGGACATGCTCAAGGCCATGGAATTTGGTTGCAAAATTGGTTGTGTAATGATTGCATACAAAGTATATAATGCGAGCACATATTGGTGCCATGCTGAAAGTATGTGGGCACTCGGGTTTAGTGATGGCATAATTAATATTGCAAAAAGATACTGATTACAAATAATAGATTGATCTTGACTTCGGCTCCACCCTGCACTATGCACCACTCCAGATGGCCGTAACTTTTGTTAGGTGTTTGATTTACTTTCTCAGTTTGATGCAATAAAACAACCACCTACGTAGTTCTTATGTGTATCTATGCCCATACACCTGCCATTTTGCATTCATCTGGTGTGAGGACAAACAAATTCCTTTGCTTATTTCGTGCTTCCATGAGATTTGAAATTAGAGTTAAGCCATTTTTACAAAGTCATTCATACATCCTTGGATTTGTCTTTCCTGGCCAAAATATTCCAGGTGCCTCTGGAATAATCTGTCCCTGATTTCCTCCCCAAATATCTCCGCTACCATTGCTCTCTTCTGAGGCACCCAGCCATGTTATCAACACTAGGACCTTGGTTGGACC